>PVKS010000637.1:0-180320 GCA_004027875.1 Aplodontia rufa | reverse complement strand
ACCCTATGCCTCCAGGTATCCTAGGGAGTCATCCCCCTGTTACGTTAAGAATCATATAATTTGAGGTTATTATTAGCTTAGCCGTCTAACCTACTGCTTCCCAATGTATTCTAGCTTCCACAGATGAGAGAAACCATTTGGCCCTTGAGTCTCTGAGATTGGGATACTTCATTTAGCATCATTCTTTCCATCTCCATCCATTTGATTTCAAAAGCCATAATATTGCCTTCTCTAATGGCCGAGTAGTATTCCATTGTATATATGTACCAAAGTTTTTCTATCCATTCGTCAAGTGAGGGCATCTGGGTTGGTTCCATAGTCTAGCAATAGTAAATTGAGCTGCTATAAACATTGATGAAGCCACATCACTATAATATGCTGATTCTAACTCTTTTGAGGAAATACTTAGGAGTGGAATAGCTGGATCATAAGGTGGTTCCAGCCCTAATTTGTTAAGGAGTCTCCACACTGCTTTCCATAGTGGCTGTACCAGTTTGCAGTCCCACCAGTCCTCTTTTCCTACAGCCCCTACAGCATCTGTTGTTGTTAAAATTTTTCTTTTTTGCCCCTCTAACAGGAGTGAGGTGGAATCTCATTGAAGTTTTGATTTGCATTTCCCCTATAGCTAATGATGTAAAAGCATTTTCTCATACACTTATAAGCTTTCTGGACTTCCTCTGGTGAAAAGTTTCTTTTTAGATCCATAGCCCATTTATTGATGGGATTATTTGTGATTTTGGTGTTTAGCTTTTTTAGTTCTTTGTATATTCTGGATATTAGCCCTGTGTCCAACGTAACAGGCAAAGGTTTTCTCCCATTCTGTAGATTCTCTCTTGGTGCTCTTCACTAAATCTTTAGCTGTACAAAAACTTTTTAGTTTAATTGCATCCCATTCATTTACTCTTGACTTTACTGCTTGAGCCATGGGAGTTTTGTTAAGGAAGGCACCACCAATTCCTATATCCTGTAATGTTGACCCTACTTCTTTTTCTAGTAAATTTACAGTTGTTGCCTTAATATCTAGATCTTTCACCCATTTTGATTTAATTTTTATGCAGGGTGAAAGATAAGGATCCAGCTTCGGTTGTCTACACATGGCTGTCCAATTTTTCCAACACCATTTGTTGAACAGACTGTCTTTCTTTCACACTATGCTTTTGCCCCCTTTATCAAATATCAGATAGTTAAAGATGTGAAGGTTTGTCTCAGGATCTTCTATTCTGTTCCACTGGTCATCAGTTCTGTTTTGATACCAATACCATGCTGTTTTTGCTACTATAGCTCTGTAATATAATTTCAGGTCAGGGATTGAGATACCCCCTACTTCTTCCTTTCTGTAGAGTAATGTTTTGGCTAATCTGGGTCTCCTGTTATTTCATATGAACTTGAGAATTGCTTTTTCTATATCTGTGAAATGTCATTGGTATCTTGATGGGGATTGCATTAAATCTGTATAAAGCTTTGGGTAGAATGACCATTTTTATTATATTGATTCTACCTAACCATAAGTATGGAATGTTTTTCCATCTACTCAGGTCTTCTGTAATTTCTCTTTTTAGTGTTTGATAGTTTTCTTTGTGGAGGTCCTTAATATCCTTTGTAAGGTTAATGCCCAAGTATATTATTTTTTTGGAGGAGATGGTGAATAGGAGAGATTTCCTGATTTCTTCTTCTGTGGATTTGTTGCAGGAGTAAAGGAAAGCTATTGACTTACTGGTTTGACCTTGTAGCCAGCCACTTTGCTGAAACTACCTATAAGATCTAGGCATTTTCTGGCCAATGTTATTAGGTCGTCTAGATATAGAATCATGTCATCAGGGAATAGAGATAACTTAACTTCCTCTTTTCCTATATGGATTCCTTTGATTTCCTTGTCTTGCCTGATAGCTCTGGCAAGGGTTTCAAGGACTATAATGAACACGAGTGGGGAAAGTGGACAGCCTTGTCTTGTTCCTGAATTCAGTGGAAATGCTTTCAGTTTTTCTCCATTGAGGATAATGTTGGCTATGGGTCTGTCATAAATGGATCTGACATAGTTAAAGTGTCTTCCCTTGATCCCTATCTTTTCCAGAGTTTTGAGCATAAAGTGGTGTTGAATTTTAGCAAATGCCTTTTCTGTGTCAATTGAAATGATTATATGACTTTGTGTTTTTTAATTCTGTTTATGTGGTGAATTACATTTATTGATTTGCGTATGTTGAACCAGCCTTGTTTTCCTGGAATGAAGCCCACTTGATCAAGATGTATTATCTTTTTAATGTGCTTTTGTATCCGATTAGCTAAAATTTTATTAAGGATTTTTGCATCGATGTTCATCAGCGAAATTGGTGTGTAGTTTTCTTTCCTTGGCATGTCTTTGTTTAGTTTCGGTATCAGTGTAATATTTGCTTTATAAAAAGTGTTTGGGAGTGTTCCCACTCTATCAATTTCCTGGAAGAGCTTGTAGAGGATCGGTGTTAGTTCTTCTGTGAAGGCTTGGTAGAATTCTGCCGTATATCCATCCGGACATGGGCTTTCTTTTTTGGGAGAGCTTTGATTGCTGCTTCAATTTCACTATCTGTGATAGGTTGGTTTAGATTTTCAATGTCCTCCTGTGTTAAAGAGGGGATGTCATATATGTCCAGAACCTGTCCATGTCCTCCAGGTTATCAAACTTGGCAGAGTATAAGTTTTCAAAATAGGTTCTGATAATCTTCTGGATCTTGGATGAGTCTGTGGTGATATCCCCATTTTTGTCTTTGATTTTGTTGATTTGTTTCATTTCAATCTTCCTTTTGGTGAGGTTGGCAAGGGGTCTGTCAATTTTGTTTATTTTTTCAAAGAACCAACTTTGTTTTGTTAATAGTTTGTTTTTTTGTTCTCAATTTCATTAATTTCAGCTCTGATTTTGGTAATTTCTTGTCTTCTGTTAGCTTTGGAGTTAGATTGTTCCTCCTTTTGTAGTCATTTGAGTTGAAGCATAAGGCTATTTATCTGATCTCTTTCTAGATTTTTGATGTATGCACTCAGTGCTATCAATTTACCTCTTAAGAATGCCTTCATACTGTCCCAGAGGTTTTGGTATGTTTTTTCCTCATTCCCATTCAATTCCAAGAACTTCTTGATTTCTGCTCTTATCGCTTCTTTTATCCATCCTTCATTTAAGAGATAATTACTCAATTTCCAAATATATGAGTAGTTTCTGTTGTTTCTCTTGTTGTTGATTGCTAAGATCATAGCATTATGATCTGACAGAATACATGAGATAATTTCCACTTTTTTATATTTATTAAGATTACCTTGGTGAACTAGGATGTGGTCTATTTTAGAGAAGGATCCATGAGCCACTGAGAAGAAAGTAAATTCAGCTGTCTTAGGATGGAATATTCTGTAGATATCTGTTAAGCCTGATTGATTAATAGAGTTGTTCAGATTGGAGATGTCTTTATTGATTTTTTGCTTTGATGATCTGTCTAGAGTTGATAGTGGTGTGTTGAAGTCCCTGAGTATTATTCTATTGAGATCAATGAGAGGATTAATGTATTTTTCCCATATATTTGGAGGGGGTTGTAATTGGGGGCATAAATGTTAATTATCATTATATCTTCTTGATGGACTGTCCCTTTTAGTATGATAAAGTGACCCTCTTTGTCCTTTCTGACTAGTTTTAGCTGGAAGTTAATTTTATCAGAAATCAGAATTGCCATGCCAGGTTGCTTTTTTGGGCCACAGGCCTGGTAGACATTTTGCCAACCTTTCACTTTCACCCTGTGTCTATTTTTGAGTGTCAAATGTGTCTCTTGCAGGCAACATATTGTTGGATTTTGTTTTTTGATCCAATGGGCCAGTCTGTGTCTTTTAATTAGGGCATTGAGACCATTCACATTCAAAGTTAGAATAGATATGGGAGGCTGAGTCTCAGACTTTGTGACTATTACAGAGTTTTGAGTCATCTTGGAAGTCAATTTGTGTATAATATGATTATTGACTCAGCCTTGCTTAAGGGTTTAGGTTATCATTGGCATTTTCTTCTGAATGGAGAATATCCTTGAGAATATTCTGTAGTGCAGGATTTGTGTTCATGTATCTTGCTATCTTGAGTTTATCGTTGAAGTATTTAATTTCCCCATCACATTTGAAGCTAAGTTTGGAAGGGTATATTATATTTGGGTTCAAGTTGCTATTTCTCAACACTTGAAAGATATTGTTCCAAGCTCTTCTGGCCTTCATTGTTTGATCTGAAAAAAAATCTATAGTGATCTGAATTGGTTTGCCTCTGAATGTGATTTGGGGCTTTTCTCTAGCTGCTTTTAGAATTCTCTCATTAATTTCTTTGTTATTCATTTTTATATGATATGTCTTGGTGAATTTCTAATTTGATTAGGCCTGTTTGGTGTTGTATAAGCATCTTGGATGTGATATTCTGGATCAATTTTAAGATGAGGGAAGTTCTCGCTTATGATTTCACTTAAAAGGTTCTTAATGCCTCTTGTTTGCTGTTGAGAGTTTTCCTCCAGGCCAATAACTCTCAGATTATTTCTCCTCATCTCATCAAATATATTTGGAAGTTCTGGACATGTAATGTAAGTTGCTTATTTTGTTTATCCTCTTTGAATTCAACATTGCTTAGCGGATCCTCATTATCTGATGTGCGTTCTTCAAGAGCTGAAGTTCTATTTTCAGTGGAGTATACTCTGACGTTGGTATCTTCCAGTGAAGATTTGATTTGGTTAACCGTGTTTTTCAATCCCGATAGCTCTGCTACATCTCTTTTCAGAATGCCTAATTCTTTGTTTAGCTGATCTTTCATCATGGAATTGCTCCCTTATTTCCTTATAAAAGTTGTCTCTCATCTCTTGAAATTGTTCTCTGATCTCTTTCCTTATTTCTTCTCTCAACTCTTTGATTGAATTACTAATCATATTGTTGATACAATATCTTTGGTTTTCATCTAGCACCCCAGATATGGGATTCTTGGGTGGAGAGCTGTGAGGTTGAGGAGGAGAGTTATTTCCCTTTTTCCTCATTTTCAGAAACAGAGAGTATGTCTTGGAGTTCAACCTTGTTACTCTTGGTGAAGTAATTGGAGCTTCTTATGGCTTTGCTTCATTGTGATGGGGAGCTATTTGGTCAAGTCAGACCTAAAGATGCCAGACCAATCCACGAGAACTTGAGAGCCTATAGGTGCAGATACTAGTCCATTTCAACTAAAACAGATGTGCTGATGACTAGCACCAATAGTAGCAGTTTTCTTTGAGAGAGTTTTCACAATATATTATGATAGCAAGAAAGTACCCATTTTGAAGAATGTCTGTTTCTTCAGATAGCAGGGTATCGTGGGAATCTGCCTCCACTCCTGCAGTGTGAAATGTTTCTCAGGAGCGTCTCAGAGTCACTGGTGGTGGGGTGGTCACCATGTTCTGGACTCTCGCTGTTAACATTTCTTGCAATGGAGGTCTGTTGGCAAAATATCCTCTCAATGATTGTTTGTTGAGAAAGTTTTTACTCTTCCCTTCCTTTAGAAGGAAATTTTGCAGGGACAGAATTTTAGTTTCTTGGGATATTTGCTTTCAACACTTTAAATATTCCTAAATATTTCATTTCTCTATTTTCTTATTTGTATGGCAGCTTGGAAAAGATATGGCTAGGTGTAGAAATTTTGTTTAATCCTTATTTTTCTTCTCTCTGTATTTCTTTCTTTCTTTTGCATTTATCCTGCTTGGTGTACTCTGAGCTTCCAGGATCTGACATTAATTTGGGAAATCCTTTCATTGTTGTTTCCAAATTTTTTTTTGTTACTTTCTTCTCTTTCTTGTATTTTCATTCCATGTTTATTTTACACTTTTTTAGCTTTTTATGTAGTCATTTGATATTCTGTTCTTTTTCTTTTCTTTTCTCTTAAGTCTTATTTTCTTTGCTTTTCAGTTTTGGAGGTTGAGATATCCTCACACTCAGAGATTCTTTGGTCTACTAATAATGTCCATCAACAATGGTCCTTATTTCTGTTAGAGTGTTTTTGGTCTCTAGCATTTCTTTCTGCTCCCCGCCCCCTTAGGATTTTCAGAAAGCTGCTTATATGTTCATCTGTTCTAGCATGTTGCCAGTTTTATTTATCCCTTAGTCTACTAGGTGCATTTATCACTGTCATTTTAAATTTTTTAAAGAGATAGAGAGAAAGAGAACAAGAGAGTCAATTTTATTTAGTTTTTCATCTGGTTTTTGTTTTCCTGACACTTGGTTGTGTATGCAGTGCTGGGGTTTGAACCTGGGCCTTTGCATATTCCAGGCAAGCACGCTATGGCTGAGCCACTGCTCCAGCCCCAACCATAGTCATTTTCAATTCCCCATTGTCTGATAATTCCAACTTCCCTGCCTTCACCAGTGCTTTTCTGATCTCACCTTGCCCCATTGATGGGATGGGATAACTCACTGGGCTGTGGCTGAGTGTTTGCCTTCTTTCTGGTGGAAGTCTAGAGAGGTGGAAGTTGGTTATCTCCACTGGTGTGCGTCAGTGAGGCTCCTAAGAAAACAGCAGCTTAGGTTTTGTGATAGTTTCTCCTGTGGGCAGAGCTTGTTAAGAACAGTGTTCTGGCATTGTTCAAAAGTGGCTCCGTTTTTTCCTCCCACTGCTGGAATCTGGAGGGGATTTTTCTCTGATGTTTACTGTGAGAACCTGGCTAAGCCCCTAGAGGCAAGACTCACAGAAATGTGAGGGACCTGCAATGACTGGGTTCCCTGGAGTTTTCAACTCTCAAATGTATCCCCCCACCCACCACCCCCAGAGACTCTAGCAGTCCCCTGACTCCAGTTCAGGCTTCCTTTCCAGTCACTAGTTATTATGATGGTTTCTGCTTGGAGTCTACTCCAGTGCCCTGGGAGTCCTCTTTCTTGCCACTTGACTCTTCAGTCTTGGGGCAACAGGTGGCCCTGAGTTCCCGCTTCTCTTACAGATTGAGGCAGAGTTTTCGGTGTTTCAGTCTTTGGAGCTTTTTATTTGTTGGATGGACTGATGACTTCTATGCTCCTTATATACAGAATACAACTTGCCTTTGTTTTTGAAATGCGTTTGCTGGATAAAGAATTCTAGACTGATAGATTTTTTTCCAATGGTATTCTACTGTCTTGTGACTTGCACTCTCTCCAATGAGAAATACACTGGAATCATTATCTTCATTTCTTTACTTATGATATGCATTTTTCTTTACCTTAATATATTTTATTTATTACCAGTTTTGAACAATTTGATTATGATATGTATGTTTTTTTTTACTTTTTTTGTTTGTCTTTGTGGCTTGTTCTACTTCTTCAATCTGTGGACTTATAATTTTAATCAAAATTAGAAAGTTTTCAGGAAAAATTTCTTTAAAAGTTTCACTGCCCCTTTCCCCTTTTGCTTATTAGGGAACTTGAAATTTTCCCAGTGCTCTCCTGTTCTCTTATTTGGTTTTTTTTTTTCCCTAGTCTGTTTTTCTCTGTGTGTTTCATCTTAGATGGTTTATATTTCTGTATCTTCAAGTTCACAAAACTTTTTGGGTTTTTTACCCAATGTTTACTCTGCCATTAATCCCATCCAGTGTATTTTTCACCTCTGAAATTATAGTTTTCATTGTTAGAAGTTCATTTGGGGGTATTTTTTAATATATCTTCCATTCTTCCACTTAACATATTAAATCTTTTCCTTAGTTTGAAAACATGGAATTTAGCGGTAAAAACTATAGTCATATGGCTGATGATTTTTATATATGTGTTGGTTCTGGGGTTGTTTGTAACTGACTGTATTTCTTTTCATTATGGGTTATATTTTCTTGCTTTCCTGCATGTTTGTATCTTAGTGTGGGTTTTACATTATCAGTTGCTGGATATTTTTTGTGATACTGTAAGTATTTTCATACTCTATTCTAGGATGCACTACATTTATTTGATGCTTTGGGATTTTTCTCTTATTATTTCCTAAGCAGAACAACAAAACAGTGTTGTTTCTAAGGATAATTTAGGCTCAATACTGAGGACAGATCTTTCTGAGTACTCCATCCAGTGTTCTCTGACTTAGGGTTTTTCCACTTTGGTTGGTGAGAACGAGCACTATTCCCAGCTTTATGCGAGTATCAGTAATTATTCCCACTAACTCCTTCAGCTGGTTCTGATTATTGTTTGGATGAAAGGTGTCCCCCAAAAGCTTGCATGTGACAATTCAAAGGCTGAGGTGAAATGATTGGGTTATGAGAGCCTTGACCCAGTTGTACTGGGAACGGTATGCTGGAGAGTGAGGCTGGAGGAGGTGGGTTGTTGGGGGCATGACTTTGGGGTATATATTTTGTATCTAGAGTGGAGTTTCTCTGCATCCTGGCAATGCCTTGAGCTGCTTCCCTCTGCCACACTCTTCTGCCGCGATGTTCAACCTTACCTTGAGTCCCGAGGAATGGAGCTGTCAGTCTATGGACTAAGACCTCTAAAACTGTGATCCCCTAAATAAACATTTCCTCTTTGATTGTTCTTACGGTGTCCTCGGGTCACAGCAACACAAAAGCTAACTAAAACAGTTCTTTTTCTAGCCTAGGGTAGTTTCCTCACTTGCTCTGATCAGGATTTAGCTAAGCCCTCTGGGTACTTCGTGTATATCCCCAGCATTTTCTTTCTCCTTTGACGATACAGTCCTTGACATGGAACCATGTGTTTTCCAGCTGCTTTGGTCTCTCTGCAGTTCTCATTCTGTCCTATAAACACATAGCATCTGACCAACGCCACCTGCGTTTGCCCTCTCTGTGCTGCAGGTTGGCCACTCCCTTAAGGCAGTGAACAGAAGTCTTTGATTTGTTGCCTGTGTCTTGTGGAACAATGCCCTTAAATACCTGCTATCGAATGTTTTAATGGTATTATTTTATTTATATTGTCCAGTTTCAAAAATTCTTTTAGGAAGAAAAGTAAATATGGCTCCTGTCACTTTATCTCGACTTCATCTTGAAAGTAATTTCCAGAAATGGAAGTCTCTTGACTCTCTTCCTTATTTTTCAGCATACCTAAGCAGCATATTTGCAAATTTTTTGCCAAAGTAAAGTAAGACTTCTAACTGTAGTGGGAATCACGACATTTGCTTCCTGAGGCACATGAGTCCACTAGCAAGCTGAGATCTTGATCAAATACCAGTTGTTGTGATGGTGCTTCTGAATGTCAGATTCTTCTAGAATGCTGCTTCCGCCTGGATCCTCATTTTGTTGCACCTTTTGAATCTCGGTTCCAGGATTTAGATTTGGAACCTGGGGAGTCTGCTGAAGCTCAGCTACAGGGATGCGTCACTGTGCCTGAGTTTCCAGCAATGTGGGGTGGGCTGGAATGTACTAGCATACATGCTGTGCTGGGACCTAGGTCCTTGGCAGCAAGGATGGGCCCGATATATTTGGACATGGCAGGTATGCATAATGGCTAGGCAGCATCCTGGCAAGGGGGCCTCAGGTTGTGCTATGCACTTGACAGGGCTGGGAGTAGAGTCCTGGCCCATAAAGCGTGGGGTGGTATCCAGGCACGGAATTTTCAGGGGTGTCCTGCACCTGCCCGGGCTGGGTCTGGAGTCCTGGGTTGGTGCAGAGTTGGGGCAGGTTCTGGGTGTGGGATTCTCAGTGTCCTGGGCACCTGCCAGGGTGCAGATGGAGTCTTGTGCCTGCAACGCAGGGGACCAGTGGGGCAGGTCCAGGCAAAGGTTCTTTGGTATGTCCTTAGCACCTGCATGGCCAGGGCAAACTCCTGGGCCCACGTGGCAACTGAGCATGTTCCAGGTGCAAAGATATTTCTGTTATTTATATGGATCTTGGATGGAAATTGAAATGTACACATATGTTCAGATTTTTATCTTCATGCCATGTTTTTAAGTTTGAAACTGATAATTGAGATGTTTCGTAAGGCATTGTTTTTCCACACTGGATTTGCCTGAAAACAAGTATTTGTATCCTTCCGTGGTTTTAATGGATGTTTGTTGCTGTTTAGGCTACAAGATTGGGAAGGTGCTTTGTGAGTATCCATTTATGAACTGTTAAGAAGCTGAAGTGTAGAAAAACATAGATAATGAATGAAGTTTATAAAGTGAAAGGGAATAAGAAATTTCCAGGAATTAATAAAGTTATGTTATATCTTCTTTGGGGGGTTTTAATTTCCCTATCTTTTGTTGGTCCAGTCAAATATATCTGCTATTTCACTAGTAGGAATGTAAGCAATTATCTGTTTTTATTCCCTAGTCATGGAATACATTAAACATTTTATTAAAGTTTTGTAGAATTTTTTTTCTTATTAGTCAGTCTTGGTGGCAAGGCTATTTCTTCTTAATTCAGAGATGTTTGATTTTGCTAACCCAACCAGAATTTTTAAGAGGTTCATATTGATGATAATAAATGCGAAAGCTAACAAAACAACAACAACAAAACAGTCCTTAGCCTCTGGCTCTTATTTTTAATTTCAGTGTCATGAGATTGACTCATCTGTAACTGTTTGGAATCTCATCAGAAAGACAGGAATTTCAGAGTTTGTTATTAAAATCACTTATGACTTTTTGAGATAAAAAGTTACATGGGTCTCATTTGGGAAAGCAGCATGCCAGTCAGATAGTAAACTTTGACTAGCACAAGTAAAATTTTATATAAATCAATGAAAAAAACTTGTAAGTGCATTCCGGCATAAGACAAGGTTTGTTCCGTTGCTTATAGCCTGGATTTGGAGAAAGCATATGCATACATGAAATGGTTAACTCAGAATCAGAGACACTGGTCCTCTGTCAAGAATGAGTCCAGCGAATGAAATACCAAGTGAATGTGTGTTGGAGAAATCAAGCAAGCCCTTTAAGAGTTGGGAGAAATGTGAGCTGGTATGTAAAAGATGAATTTTGGAACTGCATAAGGGAGACAGTAACACTCCAAGACTAAACCCAGAGGTGGTAAGAAGTTGGTCAATGTTTCCTAAACGGAGGAGAGCAGCATATTCAGGAAAAAGGTAGGGGTTTAGGGAAACAGGGTAGAGAAGGATCATCAAGACAGGAGAACTTCCTGATGTCCTAGAGGAAAGCAATGATCACGTCTGTCAATGGTGTATGAATTCCCTGGGTACAAGAATTCTCTTTCTTGTTTTGCCCCCCAGAACCTAGCCCTCTAAACAAATAGATAAAGAACAATGGAGAATCTAAGCTTAGTTACTTGCTCAGCTCATGGATAGAACAATCACGGGTCTTCTTTTTCTTCCATTTTCTTCTCCCAATGTTCTAATTCCTGCTACCTTGGGCCCAGCCTTCCCTGAAGTTACATTGCACTGAATATACTAATCTACTTTTAAGTGAGACAACCCTAGTCAAAAGAAGCTCTTGTTAGGGTTTTGAGATAAAATTTTCCTTCTACAGTTCCAAAAAGGAGTTCCTATTTTTCTTCATGACCTATTTCCATGATGATTTTCATTTTATTTCACTTTTTCCAGCAAATACTTTCTCTGAAAACTGAACCCTGAAATAAAATTTTTTAAATTGTAAGGTTTTTACTTAGACTTTTAGTGATAGGTAAGTAACAGATGTACAGAGGTAATCTTCTCTCAGTGTATATATGTGTTATCGATTGGATCTGGAATGTTCCCCCAAAGTGTCCTATGTTCAGAGGTGGGGCTTTAGGGAAGGGTTTGGATCCAGAGGGGGCTCTGACCTTATCAGTGAATTAATCCACTGATAGCTGGATAGACTACTGCAAGATGGGCCTTAGTTGGAGGAGTAGGTTACTTTGAGGGCATGTCTTTGAAGGGTTTATCTTTTCTCTGGCCTCCCTCTACTCCCCTGCTTTCTGGCTGCCATGATGTTCTGCCTCACTTCACACCCAGAGCAATGGAGCTGACCAGGTATTGAATCCTCTAAAACCATGAGCCCACGCAAATCTTTTCCTCCTCTTGTTCAGTATTTTGGTCACTGTGTCAAAACGAAGACTAACACTATATATATAGTTTTTAGAGCAGTTTTAGGTTGACAACAATATTGAGAAGGAAGTACAAAGGTCCCATCTACTCCTAGCCTCCATCACCACCACCAACTTTCTACATCAGAGTGAAACAGTCTTACAGATTTTGAGTGTCCATATTCATATCCTTATTACCCAAAGTTGATAGGGTTCACACTTGCTATTGTACACTCCATGGGTTAGACAAATAGAATGACTACCTACAGGATCATGCAAAATCATTTTACTTTCCTAAGCACCCTCTGTGTTCCATTTTCCTCATATCTCCCTGAAAGCCTCTCAAACCCATAACCCTTATCAACCACTATATTTTTTTAAAGAGAGGGAGAAAGAGAGAAAGAATCAATTTTATTCATGTCTTCGTCTGGTTTTTGTTTCTCCAACACTTAGTTGTATATGTGGTGCTGGGGTTTGAACCCAGGTCCTCACACATGCCAGGCAAGCACTCCAACTACTGAGCCTCCACTCCAGACCCAACCACTAATTTTTTTTAATTGTAAGCTTGGTTGGTGTGCAGTAGAATGTTGTATGGTGTGTTGGAATCACATGTTATTTAACATTTTTGTTTTGACTTTTTTCACTTGGCAATGTGCATTTAAGTTTCTTCCATGCCTTTTTCATGGCTTGATTGTTGACTTTTAGTCCTAGATAATATTCCTTTGCCTAGGACTACCACAATTGACCCTTTCACCTGCAAGGTGTGCTGTTTGTTCCCAGGTTTTGGCAATTATAAATAAAGCTGCTTTAAACATCCATGTTCAAGTTTTTATTTTGATGGAAGTCTCACTTTGGTTGGGTAAATATGAAGGAGCATGACTAAATGATCACATGGTAAGAATGTTTAGTTTTTCAAGAAACTTCCAAACTTTCTTCCAAAGTGAGCCCTACTATGAGCTATGGACTTTGGGTAATGTGATATGCCAGAGTGGGCTCAGAAATTAATAAACATACCACTCTGATGGATGTTGGTAATGGGGAACATCTGTATGTTCAGGGATAAGAGTAATATGGGAACTCACTTTCTGCACCTTCCACCCAACTTTGCCATAACCCTAAAACTGCTCTAAAAAAATAAAATGTATTAAAAAATAATAGTAAAAACAATCTGAGCAAGGAAAAGGAGGTTTTGAAAAAATAACATAAACACCAAAAGTTCTTTGAAGTCAGGACAAGGCGTGATTGATCTGTCTTGGTTCTTCAGCCAGCCAAGTGTCTGATGGTTCCCAGGGATATGCATTTGATTTCTTTCATTCCCTTTGCATTTTTCTCCCTCTTCCACCCACCCTCCTTTCACTCATCCTTTCCTTCCTTCTTCTCCCTTTTTAAAATTTTTAATTTGCATTTTTGCTAGTTCTTTGTAGCTACGTACAACAACAGAATATACAATGAAATAATTATCAAAGCCTGGAAAATAATTTATTCTAATTTTGTTTCCAATATTTCCCTTTCCTCTCCCTTCTTCCCACCTCCTGTTCTAGTCCCTCCACTCTACTCATCTTTCTGTTAATTAGTAATAGTCTTTTAAAAAATTATTGTCTTGCTGATGTGCATGGCAGTGAGATTGACTATGGTATATTCATATGTACACAGGAAAGTTAGAACTGATTCATTTCACAAACATTCCCTATCCCTTCCCTCCTCTCTCCCTTTCATTCCTTTTTGGTTACTCCTCTGATTTTTTCCTTATTTTGAATGAGCTTCCACATATCAGAGAAAACTTTGACTTTTTGAGACTGATATATTTCACTCAGCATGATAGTCTCCGTTCCACCCATTTACTCAAAGTTGCCATAAAGTATTTTTTTATGACTGAGTAATACTCCATTGTGTATATATAGTGCAGTTCTTCATCCATGCATCTGTTGAAGAGCATCTAGGTTGGCCCCAGAGCTTGGCTATTGTGAATTGTGCTAATATAAACATTGCTGTGGCTGCCTCACTGTAGTATGCTGATGCTGTTTTATTTTATTGCTTCTTTCGTAGGTATACACAATACAAGCATATACAATGACATAAAAGCATGGAGTTTAACTTGTTCTAATTCAGTCTCCAGTTTTTTCCTTTACCCTTCTTTCTTCCCATCCCCTGTTCTTCTCTGATATACATGACATTAGAATCTACATGACATAATTATAATAGCTTACAGTGTACCTTGTATTATCTCAGTATCCAGTATTTCCCCTTACCCTCCCTTCCTCCTAACCCCTATTCTTTTTAGATTTACTTGACAATAGGATAAACATTGACATTTTTATAAAAGCATACAGTAAAATTTACTCTAATTCAGTCCCCAGTATTTCTCCTCTGTCTTCTCTTCCCTTTTCTCTACTGGTCTTTCTGTTATTTACTCTAGTTTATTTTTAATTTACTGACTTGTTGATATCTGTGTTGATGAGATTCACTGTGATATGTACTTATTTGAACATAGGAAAATTAAGTCTGATTCATTCCACAAATTTTCCCCTATCTCATTCTTCCATTCTCTGTTTCCTACCCCTTTGTCTGTTCCTCTGAACTTTTCCTTTTGAGGGGGTTAGCTTACACATATCAGAGAGGACATTTGACCTTTGGCTTTTTGAGAATTCTGCCTTTTTGAAACTGACTTATTTCACTTAGCATGAAAGTGTCGAGTTCCATTTGCTGATAAATGCCATAAAGCCATTCTTCCTTATTGCTGAGTGATACTCCATTGTGTGTATACCACATTTTCTTTATCCATTCATATGCTGAAAGACACCTTGGTTGGTTCCTTAGTTTACCTATTATGAATTGAGCTACTGTAAACATTGATGTGGCTGCATCACTGTGGTAATGCTGATTGAGGATCCTTTAGATATATACTGAGGAATGTGATAGTTGTGTCAAATGGTAGATCCATTCTTAGGTTTTTAAGGAATTTACATATTGTTAATGAAAGTGGTTGTACCAATTTGTAATCCAACCAAAAATGTATAAGTGGAACCTTTTCCTGATATCCTCACCAACATTTATAGTTGTTCCTAATCTTGATTATTGCCACTCTCACTGGAGTGAGATGAAATCTCAGTATAGTTTTAATTTACATTTCTCTAATTGCTAGTGATGTTGAGCATTTTTTTCATTTATTTGTTGACAACGCATATGGATTTCCAGTTTTCTCTGCGCAATATATTAGAGAGACTATCTTTTCTCCAACTTGTTTTTGGCTCCTTTTTCAACTAGGAGGTAACCATTTATGTGGATTTATCTCTGTGTCTTCTATTCTATTCCCTTGGTCTTCATGTCTATTTTTGTTACGGTAGCTTTGTAGTATAATTTGAGGTCTGGTATTGTGATGTCTCCTGTACTACTTTTCTTGGTAAGGATTGATTTGGCTATTCTAGATGACTTATTTTTTCTAAATGAATTTCATAACTTCTTTTTCTAATTATATGAAGAATATCATTGGAATTTTTATGGATATTGCATTCAATCTGTATAGTGCTTTTGGTAATATTGCCATTATGATAATATTGATTGATTCTGCCTATCCAAGAACGTGGGAGGTCTTCCCATCCTCTAAGATTTTCTTCAGTTTCCTTCTTCAAACTCAATTAAAATCTGAAGTGAATAAGCATAGCAGAAGGAAGAAGTCCCCTGCTCCAAAAGAGAAAAGAATCAACCTGCCCAAAGGAGAACTAAATAAATAAAGGGGATTTCCACATTTTAATGTTTTTTCACAGCAAGCTGCTTTCTGCAGTTTTACTTCTTCATCTACTTAACAAGAACTCCCAAAGTGCAAGATGTAAAATTACAACTCAATAAATGGGATGACATCAAATTGAAAAGCCATCTCATAGCAAAGGAAACAGTCAAGAGTGAAGAGAGAACCTACAGAACGGGAGAAAATCTTTGCCACCTGCTCCTTAGATAGAGCATTAACATCCAGGATATGTAAACAACTAGAAAAACTTAAATGAATAAATCAAAAATAAATAATAAACAATAAATAACCCAATCAATAAATGGGCAAAGAAACTAAACTAAATGAAATATGAATGAACAAGAAATATTTCAAAAGCTATTCAACATCACTAGCGATTAGAGAAATATAACTTAAAACTATACTGAGATTTTATCTCACTCCGGCAAGAATGGCAATAATCAAGAATACAAATGTGTTGGTGAGAAAGTGGGGAACAGGGTACACTTATACTGCCAACTGGTACAACCACTCTGGAAAGCAGTACGGAGATTTCTGAAAAAACTAGGAATGGAACCATCATTGACCCATTCATTATTCGGTACATATCCAAAGGATTTAAAATCAGCATACTATTATAGAGGCCCTTCACCTCTTTTGTTAAATTGATTTCTATGTATTTTATTTTTGGAAGCTATTGTGAATTGGGTAGTTTTCCTAAATTTTTTTTCAGCAAGTTCATCAGTGGAATAAAGGAACTCATTAGATTTGTGGGTGTTGATTTTTGTATCCCGGTCCCTTGCTGAATTCATTTATGAGCTCTAGACCTCTGATGGAGATATTTGGGTCTTCTAAATATAGAATCATGTCATCAATGAACAGAGATAATTTGAATTCTTCATTGCCTATCCAAATCCCTTTAATTTTCTTCTCTTACCTAACTACTCTGGCTAGGGTTTCAAAGACTACATTAAATAGGAGTGGTCATAGTGGATATTCTTGCCTTGTCTCTGAAATGCTTTCAGGTTTTCTCCATTCAGAATACTGTTGGCCTTGGGTTTGTCACATGGCCTTTACTATGTTGAGCTAAGTTCCTTCTATCACTACTTTTCCCTCATGTTTTAAACATGGATGGGTGCTCTACTTTGTCGAATGCTTTGACTGCATCTATTGAGATGGTCATGTGATTCTTGTTTTTAACTCTGTTTATGTGGTGAATTACATTTATTGATTTCCATATGTTGAACAAATCTTGCATCCCTGGGATGAATCCTATTTGGTCATGGTGTACTATCTTTTAAAAATATTTTTGCATGTGATTTGCCAAAGTTTTCTTATGTTCATCAGATATATTGGTCTAAATGTTTTCTTTCTTTGATGTATTTTTATCTGATTTTGGTGTTAGTGTGATACTGGCTTCATACAAAAAGTTTGGCAGAGTTCTCTCCTTTTCTCCTTCATGGAATAATTTGAGGAGGATCGGTCTTAGTTCTTCTTTGAAGGTCTGGTAGAACTTGGGTGAGAACCAATCTTGTCCTGGACTTTTTGTTGTTGTTGTTGTTGGAAGGCTTTTGATGGGTGCGTTCAATTTCATACGTAGAAATTGATCTGCTTAAGTTTTCTATGTCCTCCTGGTTTAATTTGGGTACAACTTATGTCTCTAGGAATTCATCCATATCTTCAAGGTTTTTTAGCTTACTGATGTATAAATATTCTGTTCTTTTCTAAAAGAGAGAAAGGGAGACAGAAAGAGAGAGAGAGAATATAAATCAATTGTTTTTAGTTTTTCATCTGGTTTTCACTACTCTGACACTTAGTTGTGTATGTGCTGAGGTTTGAACCCAGGTCCTCACACATGCCAGGTAAGTATAATACTGCTGAGCCACTGTTCCAACCCCTGGAGTACAAATTTTCAAAATAGTTTCTGATGATCCTTTGAATTTCAGAAGTATCTGTGATAGATAATATTTCCTTTTCATCTTGGATTTTACTAATTTGAGTTTTTCTCTCTCTCTTTTGGTTAGCCTGGCTAAGGATTTATCAATTTTGTTTATCCTTTAAAAAAAACCAACTCTTTTTTCATTAAAGTTTTGCAGTGTTTTTTCAATTTAAGTTTCATTGATTTCAGCTCTCATTTTAATTATTTTGTTTTCTACTTATTTGGATATTGATATGTTTTCTTTTTCTAGGCCCTTGAGATGTAATATTAGGTTATTTATTTGGTGTGTTTCTATTCCTTTAATGTATGAGCTCAATGCTATGAACTTTCCTCTTAGATGTGCCTTCATACTCTTTTTTTTGACAGTTCTACAACATGAGTTTATTGGCTTTGTATTCATTGCTGACAAGCTTTGTATTAAGCTGTTACCTCTTTGCTGATTCTATCTCAATAAGTAATTTGTTCATGTAGGTTAGTCAAATTTGTTTTTCAGAGACTATACTAGCAAAATACTCCTTAGACAGCAAAGGACAGAGACTTGAGTCCAAAAGATTATTGACATCCTTCTTCCTTGTAGAAACAGCAAAATGCTGTGGAATATGTAAGCCATACCAGACCACTTCATTCCCCACCATTGTTTTGGGAATAAACCATTAGATTAATTCAATTCTAATTTGAAATAATTGCTTTTAGCAATTTTATTTTATACCTAACCATATAGGTTTATCTTATTTCATCTTCAGTTGCCATAGGAACGAGTAGATAAATTAATCCAATTTTCTGGGTATAATGCAAATAATTTCTTTGATGTATTGTTTTCCATTTTAGAATGGAACACTTGTCAAATTGAAGGGATAGAATTATCCTACCAACTTTAAATACCACAATGCTGATAACATGGAGTTCATCTATTGTTATTTTTAAAGATATTTGGAAATTTTAGCTTGATTCATTATCATAATGTGAACACTGTGCATAGAACATCTGCGTTTTATTTTCCTTCTCACGAATATGATGGTAATTAAATTACTGTTCTGTGGGGTCCATTTTCAAGTACTGTATGTACAAAAAAAAGGAGGAACTTTTTCTCAACAAAATCACATTCCCAACATACAAAAAAGCTTTTCAAATTGAGTTAGTAGAATAAATAAATCCTTCTCTGGGGTTCAAGTAAAAATTCAAGCCAAAAGCCTTAAAGAAATATTGCTACATGTGTCCAAGGAAGGAGGAGAGATCCAGAATCTTGTCCCTGCTTTGTGAGTCTTGTAGTCAATGCCTAAGGGAATAAAATGACTCTGGAAGACTTGTTCTTCCTTCAAAGGCATCGAGTTTGGGAGAGGGGAGGAAGGAGCAATATTAGGCTTATTTCTGATCATTTTAAAAATCAAATGGACTTCCTTTTTTTTCTGTACCAGAGATTGAACCCAGGAGCACTTAACTGCTGAGCCACATCCCCAGCTCTTTGTATTTTTATTTTGAGACAGTCTTGCTGAGTCGATAGGGCCTTGCTAAGTTGCTGAGGCTGGATTTGAACTTGTGATCCTCCTGTCTCAGCATGCTGAGTCCCTGGGATTACAAGCATGCGCCACCACACCTGGGTAAATGGACTTACTCATAACAAATCTGTGTGATCAGAATCTACAATAGTAGTTACGTTGAGCTCAAGTGCTGTGTCCTACTGTGTGCATAACAGCCCAGATTCAACTCTTGTTAGCAGTGAAATTTTGAACAAGTTACTTAACCTATCCAAATCTCAAGGAAGACTGGATGAAAGTGAAATGCATAGAAAGTGTTTGCCAGAGTGCCTGGCATATAATAATGCAGCCAACATTAGCGATTACTGCTATTATTAAACGAACTGTCACATTTCTATGCTTTTCACTGGGAATCCATCAGCTTTGGTGATAGGAATGTTTATATCATTATGATCAGACACTGTGACTAGCAATTAAAGACAATTTTAATTAAAATGAGGTAATTAATTCATGTCTTAATAAGCACTATGTGTTTGATGAGCTATGTCAAAACAAAGGATTCAAAACCAAAAATGATAGAATCAAAGTGAAAAGGAAAGGGGGATTCTGGGTCAATAAGGTCAAGGATTTCCAAGGCAGATGCCGAGTGCAGGAGAGAGTCTGAGTTGGGTGGGGGAGGAAGTGATGGGGCAGGAGTCATGGGAAAGCTATGAGCACCATCTCTTGCTATCCTCCGCTTTCCCCTTGTCTCAGCTTCAGCCATACTGAACTTCTTGCAGTATCATGTTTTAAATCTTGATAAGGTGTAATGTTATATAACCTAATACATTTTTAGAGATGTTTTGGGAAGGGGAGGGGAGGGACAAGGGTAGGTAATTGGGATGGGCTCTTGGGGATAAATCTATTTTTCAGAATATATATACATATATAATATTATTTCGTTAGAAGCTTGTGTGATTGTTCAACAAATAAATTTCTGAATAAAAAGAAAAGAGAAGCTGTGTTAGTTTTCTGTCACAGTAGCAATATATCTATAATCAAAGGTAAAGAAAAAAAATGTCCCTCCAGAAGCCAGCCACTCTGATACACTGATTGGGTCAGGTCTCACTACTAAATTCTGCTGAACACCAGACACTTGCTCCATCATCCCATATAGCTGTGTTTGGTTGTTCAATGTTCACCTCCCCTGATGGACTTGTATAAGCTCCATGAGAGTGAAGCCTGACTCTGCAGCTGCATATATCCAGACCTACTAGTACCTAAGCAGTGCTCAAGAACTACCTTGTCTCAGTGGGTGAGATAGGGTACACTCGAGGTCCTTCTGTGTTCTTCTCCATCCACATGTCCCAACCTCCCTGGTGGACAGTTCTCAAAACAATGCTTCTACACTACAGAATGGGGAAGAAAGAAGAGTTCCTATCCAGCAGAGAATGGATAGGACTTTTCCTTTTGTTGATCTCCATGATTTTCAATCCTATACCACAAGCCTATTAATGTCCCCTTGACTTTCCATTTGCAGTTGTGAGGATCTCTTCTATTTGGTTCCAGCAGCACTGGGTGCTATGGTAGAAAGCACCAGTGACTCAGGAAATCTCAAAAGACATTCATTTATTCATTCAATGTTACTTTAAGAATAACAATAACAATAGTTGGACCCTATAGAATGTCTATGTCATTCACTTCTCACCATTACCTTACAAAGTAGGTAGTATGTTAATACCTCTACAAATAAGGAAACTGAGGCATAATGCAATGAAACAACTTTGCTAAAGTCACAAATACAACAAGTTGCAAAACCAGCATTTGAACCTGAACTCTTAACAAGAGGTAGTTTTGCATCTCATGGGTCTTGGTTTTGGAAACTATAGGACAAAACCCAAGGCTAGATGCTGAAAATTACAAGTCGTCTCAGACCTTGGTCTTGGGAGCCTGCAATTGGGTGAGGAATTCAGGGGAAATATTTAACAGGTGCTGAGTTAACAACTGAACTGAAGGGGTGGACTGCATGGGGGGATGCGTGGCAAGCCACCAGGAGGGTTCATGGCTTGCTCCTGGGAAGGCAAGTCACTCGGAAAACATTTCAATCCAATTTGCACCTGCACAGCCACAGGCATTCCAGTAAAGATTGTGGTATTGGACAGCTTCTGTTCCTGCGTTAGCGGGAGGAAAGTTAATCCTCATACTCCCTGGGGTCTATGGTCAGCTTTCTCATACTTTAAAAAGGACAAAAAAGAACTCCAGCTTTGAAAGCATATGGTGCAATTTTAAATTATTAGACCATTATTAATGTACAGGGGAATATTTCCAAAATGTGCTCCTAGGACTTTGATTCAAAGAAAAGCTATTTTATTAATCTGTGTAGTATTTCCTATATGAAAGTGGCTAATCTATACATTTCATGATTTAATATTCTCCAAGACTCTAGTAAAGGAGCCACTCATTTACCTGTTCCTTGCTAAATACATTTAGTACTATTCTATGTTCATTCAAGAAATGCTTTCTGCACAACTAAGGCGCATATTTTGTTGGTACCAACAGAACATATGAGGTTCTTTTGACTCCTCTTCTGGCTCACTAACCACATCTAGATTGACAGATGATTGTGATAACAGATTTTATTATTCAGCAACTAAATCAGTAGTCAGTTGAGCAAGCAATATGGAATAATGAATACATCATGAGAAGACATGAATGTGAACCCTTGACTGTCACTTACTGGCTACTAATATTATTTATTAAGCATGTAGTATGTACTAAGCGCTGGAAATACAAAAGTGAACAAGACAACATGAGCCCTGCCTTTTATTGGATTTACATTTCATGGTATGTTAAAGAGTTTAATTTTCAGAGGAACTAAGAAAATTGAACTTGCTGGGATAAAAAGATTAGGGAGCAGCACAAGATGAGCTGTCTTAAAATGAATTGTTCCAATTCAAACTTTACTGGTTGCAAGTAACATTAGTCCACAAGAACCAGCTTAAGAAAGAAGGATTTATTATCAGGGAAAAGAGGTGCCTTATGGGAATCTAGTCAGAAAACAAGGCTAGACAGGCCGTACTAGACCAAAATTGGGAGATAAACAGCCAACCACTTCTGAGGTTATTCTGTGTCAAGTTTTCTCCACTTGCCTGCTTCTCTCCAGTCTTTATAAATCGCCTTTCTCTATTTATCATTACTACATCCATCTCATAACAGGTGCCTCAAGTTCAAGTCTAGTTGACCTACCAGTCTAGCTACTCAGACTCTGGTTTGCCAATTTTTGCTTCTGTAGCATAAAATTGAGTATATTTAGCTCATCCCCTTTTGTGTGGAGTCCTTCACACAGTTTTGTTGTGGGGCTGTTGTAGGTTTCCTAGCTCAGTTGTTCATCCTTGACCCAGGTAGGTAACTATAGGTAGGAAGATGAGTTGCATTAGTTTTTCCACTCAGTGATTGGGGAAAATAAATCATGGAAAGTTAACTTATTTTTTTTTAAGAGAGAGGGATGATGAGAGAGAGAGAGAGAGAGAAAGAGAATGAGAATCAATTTTTATTTAGTTTTTCACTTGGCTTTCATTGCTCCAACACTTTGTTGTGTATATGGTGCTGGGGTTCAAACCCACATACTTGCACATGCCAGGCAAGGACCATAACCACTGAGCCAACGCTCCAGCCCTGAAAGTTAACTTATTAATAAGTTTTGTAGAAACATTCTTCAGTGAATAAATGGATACATACACTCTGTTACATCCATACCTTGGAATACTGCTCAACAATAAAGAAGAATGAACTACTGTTACACGCAGTAACTTTGGATGGATTT
Organism: Aplodontia rufa; assembly: GCA_004027875.1. NCBI lineage: Eukaryota > Metazoa > Chordata > Mammalia > Rodentia > Aplodontiidae > Aplodontia > Aplodontia rufa. The sequence continues at coordinate 157,492 of PVKS010000637.1, read as the reverse complement.
CAAAGGCACCATGCTGAGTGAAAGAAGCAAATCTGAAATGGTCACATACTATATGATTATTTTGATATAACATACTCAAAAAGATAGAGATATCACTATAGTGGTAGAGAACAGATCACTGATTGCCAGATGTTAAGAGCAGGAGAAGGGAGACTACAGAGGACTAGCATAAGGGAATTCTCTGGGAGTGATGGAGCTGTTTTGTATGTTGATTGTGCAAGTGGCTACACGAATAATATGAACTTGTACTAAAATCATATGGGAGGGGCTGGAGCAGTGGCTCAGTGATATTGCCCATGCCAGGCAAGCTCCTGGACCCAGGTTCAGACCCCAGCACCATGTACACAATTAATATCAGAGCAACGGAAACCAGATAAAAAACTAAATAAAGTTGATTCTCTCTTTCAAAAAAAAATTTAAGTTTTGTAGATATGTGAGAACTTTGCTTTGGCATAATTTTAATAAGGGTCAAATGACCCTTCAACTTTATGAATATCTGATAGAGCTTAGCGAATTTTTTGCACACTGTCAGACCATTCTAAGTGATCGTTCTAAGTATCAACATATGCAAGAAAATGTATCATAGTGCACAAAATATCTGAGAAGTAATGTAAAGAGAAAATTATCCCAACCATTTATCAGCTATCTCCCAATATCAGCTCTCTTAATGATCTTGAATATAGGGAGTTAAATTGGTGATCAATTTTCCAAATTCTAGTTGGAATTAATTTTCAACTCTGCAGTATGATCCTTTTAAAAAGCCTTTAACATTATTTGGAGCAAGATGATAAGAATGAAATAGTTAAACATGTTTAGTAACTAGGACATACCCTTACAAAAGGGAAGATGAAAAATTGATGTTGTTATAAAGGGTAACACACTTTTCTTTTTCTTGATGAAAGTTCTCTGTCCCAACAATTCGGTGGTTGTAACTATTTTTCTGTCAAGGAAGTGATTCTAGTGGTTGAACTACCTGTTTCGTGTGGACATCACAGACACAGTCCTTACAAGAACATTTCAAAGACTTGATTTTTAATGGTCTCATCAAAGCATAGAAATTTGGAGTAAAGTTTATGCAAAATTGAGCCTCTAGGATGTTAAATGCTTCTTGGAAAACTGATGTTGGCTAAGCCACGGTTGGAGAGGTAACGCACTAGATGTCTTGCTTTGTGTAATTTGTTTGAATCAGACCCTTTTAAGATTCCAGCATGCAATGGAAGAAAACATGTGCACAGAAACTGGCTCCAAATCCCTGTAGCCTCTCATCTGTGGAACCCTGATCAAGTGGTGAGACCTCAACCTCTTCACTCTGTCTAGTTGGAAGTCACACAGGATTTCGTGTTGTCTTGGAATTTTGACTGGGGCCTCGAAGCTGAGAAATAAAGGATGTGAAATGCTCGTGTGCATTTACAAACAAAGCCCAAACTATTTGCTGCGAGGTGGTTTTACAATCATAGTTTCACAGCTGCTTTAAGTATGTAAGAAGGAAAACAGAGCCTCTTTGGAAAAAAAAGAGACAGAGGAGAATGCTCGCCCCCAACTAGTCCAGTTCTTGTAAAAGGAATATTTCCAACAGGGAAACTTAGCCTTTCATCCCAGTTGGGAGCTGGGGAATTGCAGCCCCAAGATCACTAACGGACTAGTGTTGAATGTGGGGAGAGTCTTCACCCCATGTCTGTATTTCCTTCAAGTCCTCTTCTCAGTGAAGTCTTACCTGATCATTTAACAGTTAACAGCAATTGCCTTTCAGTGAATTCCATCTCTCTAGACTGCTTCACTTTTTCTCCAAAGCACTTATCACTTTCTAACTTATTATATAATTTATTAGTTAATTGGTTAATTGTTCCTCCCAAAAAGATAAATTTTATCTGAACAGGGTCCATGTTTAGTTTATGACTGTATTACAAGTACTTTGAGTGGTACCTGCCAAGTGGTAAGGGTTCAACACATTCGTTTTTCTTTCTTTTTTTTCTTCTTTTTTTTTTGCAGTACTGGGGATTGGACACAGGGCCTTGAGCATTATAGACAATCACTCTACCATTGAGCTACACCCCCTGAACACATTATTAAAGTGAGTTAAATCATGGTAAACTGCGTATGTTCTTTGATTTGGGAGATGCAGGGTATGTGACTCTCTGTGCCATACTGGTTGGAGAGACCCTGCGAATTGGGGTTTATGCAGGCTGCAGTGAGAGAGTCAGGACAAAAATATGGGCCAAGTGTATGCAGAGGGCTGAAACTGGCTGAAGTCAACACATAAAGGGATCAAGAGGACAGCCTTAAAATCAGAGCAGGGCCTGAGAAGAAGTGAGCAGTGATCAGCAGAAGGAAAATCCCAGTGCCAGGAAAGAAAACACCAACAGGAGCCATTAAGGAGGGTTCTCTGAGCTAGCATTGGACAGTTGCCACAGTTAGCGGGCCACAAAGCCAGATTTAAATTGTTGAATGGACTCTTTCCTGCTCCTTCATCTCCCCTTCATGCACCAACCCTGGAGAAAAGAGAGCCAGATTAATGACTAGAATAGAGAGGTGGAAGAGTGAGGCAAGGGAACAGGGAGAGTCCTGAATCATCACCCTCCCACTGTGGGTTTCCAAGCCCATAGCCAACCCAGGGTGAATCATTATAAATCTATTGAGAGAATAAAGGTTTGGTATTAGAAAACACTGGACTTGCAAAAAACCTTCTTCAAGTAAGACTCATTATATGTGAAAGTGACTAGAAAAGACAGAATCCACTTGAAGTTTCATTGAAGCTTAATTTTAAAGAGCAAGTTTTGAAGGTGATGATGAGGGGCAAAAATTAACTTGTTGCACCCTACTGACCCAGCGTGTCCATGAAACCTCATGTGTGTGAAATGAGCAAAGGCATCTAAATTGCCCAGAGTGCTGCCTGGCACCTGGCCCTCAGTATGTGTCTGTGGTTGGTGGTAGCTTAGCCTTTGCCACCTTCCAGAAATAACCCCCACTGGACTTCCAGTATCTGCCACATGTCCCTACTCAGTTTCTTTATTTCTGTATCTATTGTCCCTTCCATAGACATTTCTCTGGCTTTTCCATTAGTTTACATAAAGTAGAGACTATAGATTTCCTTTCCTTTACCTTTTCATGAGTCCTAGCAATAAAAACGAAGATATATAAGATAGCCCAGATTATTGAGGACTTATTAAGACACTAGACACCTTTCAGAACACTATGCATGCGTGATTTTATCTCGTGCTTTGCACAATCCTAAGAGGTTATTATAGAACATGGAAGTGAGGATTTCCAGACTCTGTTGAATTTGCCTGAGCTTGCTCAGCTGATGTTGGATATGATGTTGGAATGCAGGGACAAAAAACAAGCAAAAGAAACTAGATGGAGCTGCCCGCACCTCCTGAGAAGCGAGTCCTGCACACACCTGGAGTGTATTCCCAATCTTCTCCTGCACACCTCATCTCTAGGTTCTTTTATTTAGTGAAATTAGAACAACTAACGGAGCTGCCTTTGCTGCATTCCTTGTCTGGAAGGTGGAGTTTGCAATCTCAGCACAGGTTTACAAGAAAACCAGCTTTCCTGGTTCAGCAGGTAAAATCAATGCTTCAGATAAAAAGTCTTGAGTCTCAATTATTGAATCCAATGGTCCAAACAGACTCTGGTTGTCCAGGCAAAAATATCGGCAAGAATCTCTTTGTCTGTTTCTAATTAAGACTATCTCCAGATCCTCTCTCTGCCTTATTCATGCCACTTGGATTAGTGTTTATGTTATGAATCAGCTGGCAGGATTTGGTTACTTTGGGTTTGATTGAAATGCCCCATGGTGTTATGTTCCCAGAGGCAGACCTAGGCCCTGTGACTGATGGCCACCATGACACTGGCTCCTACAAGTAAGCAGAGCCCTTGGTTCAGCTGTTAGCAAATGCAGAGCTTAATAATCTTTACATACCTCGCATATTATGTTATGTGTATTCTTCTTTCAACCTCGCTGCTAAACCTTCCCAATTAGTGCCAGCTGAATTAATGAGGTGCTACTCAAGTGCATAAAGTCTCCCAGAGAATGAGAAAGTACGTGGAGAAATATTTCCATGCCTCTAACTAGGGTGCCAGCATTTTCTTTCTTAACAGTGCTGCTTTCTACCCAGCTGATAAAAGAACTTCTTCTGTAATTTGGCTATAGGTAGGCATGAGGAATTTTATTAGCTCTTCTTTTATAAGAAAAATGGAATATAGGTGTGCTGATACATATAACAGGCACATCCTCAGGGAGAAAATGATTAACAATTCAGATTTTTATTTGCTGATTATCTATAGATTTATTGTTCAGGTTTTTGGGAGACATTGGATCACAGTCTGATTTAAAACTCTTCTGTCAGTGTGTGGGCCTTTATATCTTTTCCAATCCTTCCTTTGGCCCAGGGCATGGAGATTAGATTTGGTTTCATGAACTACTGCTTCTTATTCCTTCCTGCCTAAAATCAGAATGCTCATAAGGCAGCCAAGAGATAGCTGGCAATATATATCAATAGATCAGACTGCAAATGTGGGGATGACGTGACCTTGGCCTCACCTTGGCTTTGGCAGCGTGTGCCATGGTGATTAGGAACAGGAAAATTGCTAATCCTCTGGAAATGGCCTCTGCTGTTTCCTATCACCCAAGTAATTGTGTTCTGAACACAAGTACATTTCAGGAAAAACATGGGGAATTGTTTTCTGGGTTTCTGTGAGCATTACTTCCAGATCTATTTGAAAATTCCTTTTGGATCTAGTTGTTTTGAATATTTCATGGCTGCATGTGTTTTAATTAATTTATACTGTCTTCCTGGCTTCATTCTTAATGCACTCCTGATATTGTGTTCTATTAGGCAACTCTTGGATGGTGATGTCAGTGATAGACTCAAGGCATGTGGAAGACCCTGTTGAACTTGGCTGATAATGAAAGCTAGTGTTAGCTGAGCCCCTACTCTATGTGACACAGCAGTGGGCCCTTAGGTGTGTTACATCTGGCCCTTGTCACAGCCAAGTCAGGTGTGTATGATCATCTACAATTTGTCCAGGGAGAAACTGTGTCTCGGATGTGCAAAGTGATTCAGGAAAGTCATACATTGCATCAGCGGTAGAGCTAGACTTGCAATCCAAATTTGCCCCTCAGAGATCCATGCTGGGGTTTTCAGCTGTTAGAACCCACTGAGTTTCTGTTCCGAGCCTCATTCTTCCGTCTTTACAAATGGGAAAATAACATCTGCCCTGGTTATTTTCCTGGGACAGCACAGAAAGCAATTGAAACAACACTCAAGGAAATGCTTTGTGAACTCACTAGTACTACAAATAAGAGAGGTATTACTATGATGGTTGCGGACTAAGAAGGCAGAATCTCTGAACAACAGAATCTGGAATCTTTCTGGCCAAATTAGATAGACTAACCAGGAGATATTCCTAGCAACTAAATCTTATGTCTTTCCACATGGAGTTCTGCCTACATCCTGACTTGAAATTTAGCTTTCTCCTTGGGGCTAAAATTTTTGTTGTTAATATTGCCAATTATGCTGGTGACCTGGGTAACCTTCTGACTGATTCTAATTCTCCCACTCCACATATGTAAACAAAAGGCTTCTAATAATCTAAAATATTCAAAAGGACCAATTTATCCTTGAAATTTTTCTAATAAAAAGTTAAAGAATTTGAAAATATTATGCAGATCAGGCCTTGGGGCACTTTAAGCCTCCCTATCCCATAAAAATGTCAAGTCGTGAGCAGTACATGATCTCTGAACCACTCTCATTCAAAAGAGCAGTGTTTCTGTCCATCTCCCCTCCTCTGGTCCATCAGAATCATGAGCAGGCTTCAAGAGTCGTTCCTTGCCTAGCTCTATCACTTCTCTAATCACATTTCTTTTTAACACCATGATCAGGATACTGAGCAGAACCATAGGTATTTTTTTGACCTTTGATTTGCACATTAAAATTTCCAGCTTTTGAATTTTTGAAATAAAATGATGATGCTGGGGAGGACTGTCAGGGGAGAACTGGCATACCTTCATGCAGGCCTGCCTTGTGGATTCCTGTATCTGTTTGCTGCTGCCTTTTGCCCCTTCAACTTACAGCTGGTGACAATAAAATTTGTTGAAAAGAACCTAGTACAAGCATGGGCAATGGTCCTTCTGAGAGTACCTTATTGCTTGGGAGAGAATAGCACTCAACACTAAAACCACCTGCTTACTATACCAGTCCTGCTACCCGACACCTGGTGCTGAATATAGTGGTGTGGCTACTACATACCTTAGCAAGGAAACATTAAATGTGGCAAATGAGCAAAATATACAGTGAAAAGGAAGGAAAAATTCTAATAAAGAAGAAATTTCAGAATACTATTGTTAAAAAATACCATGCCAATATATTTGAAAATGAAAATGAATAATTTTTGAAAAGTAAATACCAAAAGGAGAAAATGAAGAACTGAGTAGATCTATAAAACTTAATACAATTTATATAGAAGGTGACTCCAAATCTCATCTCCAGCATTTGTATGTGCTTTATTCAAAACTTACACGGTTTGGTCCCTATGTCCCAAGGAACTAATACTCTGAGGGACAGTTTAATGTCTCATTCCTTTAGAATGTTCTCCCTGTAAAACTGGGAGAGAATCTACGCATTGATAATAATTATAGCAGTATGACCACTATGATTATAATAGACACCAATCATGGAGCACTTACGGATTCAGGCATTTATACATCATCTCACTTCATTTCTTACATACATTGAGCCCATGAAGTAAGTAGCATTAACCCTTCTTTATAGATGGGAAACTGATGATGAGAGAGATTTGGGAATTTGCTGAAGGTCATTTTGCTAAACATTGATAGATCTGGGTCCATGTTGATTGACAACTTGGAGTTTTGGGTGGCTGATCTGATTTAGGGGCAACGTGCTCTCCAAGATTAAGAAGACAGAGCAGAACACAGTAAATAAAAGCTTTGATTTGGGATGGATGAAAGAAAACACATTTAATCAGTTTTTGAGTCTAAAAAGAATTTTTCTATTAATTCCACTGAGGATTGTTATGTGTCATTGATGTTTTACCTGGAATGAAATTTCACTTCAATATGATTACCACGCCATGACCTTTTACAGAAGGCACTGAGTAAAATTAGGCCTTTTCCATGCTCCTCTGGTATGCAATCCGTATAGATTTTATTGCTGTCTCCTGCAGTTTTGCCACCTGGCTCCTATACTTCTTTACTTGGATTATATATTCTTAAAGGTTTTATTCTTATCCATTTTGACTGAATAGTACTTAACTGATCTATTGTTTATTTTTTTAAAGAGAAAGGAACAGAGAGAGAGGGAGGAAGGGAGAGAGAGACAAAGAGAGTGAATGGCTTTTGTTGCTCTGACACTTTGTTGTGTAGGTGGTGCTAGGGTTTGAACCTGCATCCTTGCACTTGCCAGGCAAGTGCCATAATCACTGAGCCACCGCTCCAGCCCCTGATTTATTGTTAATATATTTAGAAAGGCCTGTCAACTACCTATCACTGCTTCCCAGGTGCCTTCCCCTACGGTGTGGCACATAGTAGGTGTATGAGAAATATGGAGTGATACCACAATGCCTCCTGTGGAGCTCAGCTGAATAAGTTTCAGTTGACATGTCTTCTCATGCTTGAAAAAGGCAGAGTTCCAAACCCAAGAAAAACCTGATCTTTCCCCAAGAGGGAAGTCCATCTGTCTCTATTCCCATCACCTACTTGGTTTTCTCAGAATGTAGAGCCATATACGTAGAACCAAAACAAACTCCAGCAGTGTAATTGGGGGACTTGGGGAATTGACTGTGAGAAATCCAAATAGGAAATGAGGTTCAATGTTGCCTGTAGCATGAATACAAAAGAAAGTGAATAGCAAGTTATTTTCAGCATTTTTAACTTTCTTTTGTGGTTTTTGCATCCCACTAGATTACAAACTCCTGAAAGACAGGGTTTATGCAGCTAATGCAATACCTTGCCTTAAAGATGTACTGAATAAACATTTGTCCAGATAAAATGGGAATATCTACCAATTTGTCCCAGCACCCATTTTGGGCTGGACAATTCTCCTTGCCACTGTTGTCGTGAATGTCATTGCCTAGTAAGGAGCCCAATGACTAACTAATGTGTATGAGAATTGATTGCAAATACTGAAGGACAAATTTCAGAGGAAAGGAAGATTTGAACCAAAGGTTTATAAACCAAAGATGACAAAGAAAGTTTTGGTAGATACGTCAAATAAGGTCTCCAAACTGATCAGCCTCTTCAGTTTTAAAATAAAAATCTACCATGTTGAATTTTCTGCCCTCCTCCTCACCTCCTGTCTTATTGTCTTCTTAATTTTGCCCTCAGGCCCTACAGGGTTTAGTGGATTGTTAAACATTTTGATTTCTTTGGGAAAAAACTTCTAGAATTTTAATCTCTTTATTTAAATTCAAAGACAATGACAAAAGTATATGTGAGACTATGCAAACACAAAAATGGGATGTAGAAATAAAACAGGAAGAAGGAATGGAAGGTAGAAGAAACAGAAGCCATCTGTTCAGGAAAAGGGACATTTCCTGTAAAACAAAACTGAATGGAGGTGATAAATACGAAAGACCATACTTTGGCTATCCTAACTTATATGACGTAAATTTACTTTGTTCATTCTATAAGGTACTCTGTCTACTCAGTGCTTCTCCCTCTCCAGATGTGCACACACACACACCATCCAAATCCAGGCCATGTAAAGACCTTTAATGATTCTAAGTACTACAAAGATGGCTATATGTCATAGAAATTAAAAATTGTAATAGGTGGCAGTTGATAAGACAGTATTTTCCAAAATTTTGCTAATTTTAAATGTAAGTCAATATAAAAATATCTTTCCAGCCTTCATTGCTTGTCCTGTTTCTGATACTACTGCCTTTCTGGTGCCCTAAGTCTGTGTTCAGCTTGCCTATTAGATATCCCACCCCAAGTGGACTCTCTTCTGTTCTCTTCACCCCACTTTCCTACTTTACTTCCAAGATCATCTTTGCAAACCACTTCCTCCCTTTATTTGCTAAGAGATTCCTCTCTTCTCAGTGTCCCACATTTTATTGTCTTCTCATGTTTTAAGCAGACTGAAGACTTTGTGGGCTCACTTTTACTCAAGGACTACCTGATGGATTAGAACATAGAGCAGGTTAATGCTCTTCCATCCAAGCTCCCCTCTCCTCTCTCCTTCACTTGGGGTCAGATTTGCAGGATAGACTGATGGCTCTTCAACCTTCTCCAGCTCCTACTCCCTTCTATTCACACAAATTTTCTCCTAGCACAATCCTCACCCATTTAATTACTTCTTGTACTTCTCCATACAGGTTTAGGGAGCAAACTCTCCATGTTGCCATGGGACTTTCTTCCTAAGGGACATCTAGTTGAAGGTTAGTGGGATGATGGAGAGACTCCATGGCTGCTGTTGAACTTGGGGTCACAGTTGTGAGTCTCTCATTATCCACTATCTACTTCAATTTTCTCTCATTCTGGGCTGCTACCTCAGTGTGTCATTTTGCATAGTGATGTCATCTAGACCTTTATGCCTGAACTATCTGAAAACTTGATCTTCATATACTCCTCAGCCTAGGGATGTGGCACATATCTGATCTCACTTAACAGGCAGTGCCAGGAAGTGCTCTATAGATCACTTGGTTCCACATGTATCCTTCTCTACTCCATTGTGTAAAAGCAGCCTTCCTTCCTCCTACTGATCAGAGGCAATTAAGCCTTAGCATGATGATTCCTGTTTTCACATGCTGGTCCCTGGAAAAAAGTAGTTGAAAGTGCCCCTTGGTGGCAGCCATGCCTCATAGTTCAATGACAGCTTTGCTGTGTCCCCTTAACAGAGTATGCTCTGTATGGAACTATAGAGACCAATCCTAAAGAGACCAGGATGGTGGGAACAGGAAGCACACTGGGGGTGACACATGGGGACACTCTGGCCTCCATCTCTTAGTTCTGGGACCCTATGTGTCCTACTGGAGACAGTGCCATACAAAGTCTCCAATTTAGTAAATATGCTGTCTTATGAAGAATGCATCCCATTCTTTCAGACTGTTTATTCCACACTAGCATTGCAGCTGCAAGACTGTGTCACTGAGGAATAAAATGCCTAAGGTATTCACCTTACACATTCTGTCCTGGTTGGCTCTGAATGGCCGGTGGGAGTTTTAGCTCCTTTCATCAATGTCTGTCTATAGGCAGAAAAAGTCTTAAAACAGAATGTCATCTGTCCTTGAAATCAAAAGCCATCAGCCTTTGTAGGAAGTGCCCACCAAGGCTGTAGTTGGCATTTAAGGCAGACTAATAGGTATCGCATTTGTTTTTGGCATTACTGTCTAGTTTCTTGAGGATTTTATCAAACTTCCCAGTGCTTTCCTGTAAAAAAAAAAATTCATGATGTGGTTTCATATTGTTCCCCTTATAAAAACATTCTGTGTTTTCCAATTGGCATTTTCCTGTTGTCAGCTTCCAAGTCATTCCAAATGTCAATCACTCTCTCTCGCATTAGAAATCTAGAATTGTGGCCCATGGAATTTCAGGACCTTCTCAGTTTTATTATCTTTTATTAACAGATGTGGATAAACTAAAACTTTATAGCATGTCTTTGGTCACAGATGCCGTGCTTGTAAAGGGAAAGTAATTTAAAATTTAAAATGCATGTAAATTTTGGAATATGTTCCAAAATCACTTTTTAGGTTAATAGTAAAATAAAGAATACAGTCTGGGCTGGAGTGGTGGCTCAGTGGTTACAGTGCTTGCCTGGCATGTGCAAGTACATGAGTTCAAACCCCAACACCACGTACACAACGAAGTCTTGGAGCAACGAAAGCTGCATGAAAAACTAAATAAAAATTATTTCTCTCTTTCTCTCTCTCTCTCTCACTGTCCCTTCTTTAAAAAAATAAAGAGAATACAGTCTACTTTTGAAACAGAACTGCAAAATGACTACACTTTGTGGGTTAACAGATCCTATTATCTGCCTTGCTCTGGTCATGAGGCTGTGTTATTCAAGCCATATCTGTCCTCACAAGGACAATGAAAGGAATCAAGTGAGTAAAAAAAACATAACCTGTGTGATTTTAAGATGAGGTTGTGAACATTTCTTCTTCAATACTTGCAGTGATTCCTAGGGATTTCCTCATACCAAGGCAAGGGTTTGGCTGTGCAGTGATGCTTAGGATAGTTGCCACGGCTCATGGTTTGGAAGAAAGGGGTCGATGTTCTGTTCTGCAAAGCTGCCCAACTGACCTCTTTGAGTAACCTGCATCTGACCTAATTCAGGAAGTTTAAGAAAGCACACATCCCTTTGAAGTTAGATGACTCATTGGCTTGGTTTGTCTCCCAAAGGAGAAAGGGGTTCATTTAAATGGATTTTCTTGTCTTATACACATGTCTGCATCACTGGTGATTTTAGATTTTAGAGTTGCTAGAGTACAGGCTTTGAAGACCCAAGTTTCAATTTTGTCTCATTTAAGAAGTCCAAGGACAATTTACCAGATGAAAGCAATAGAAGGGAGGTGGTTTCAGTGCTCAGGTTTAAAGGAACTAGGTAGGTTATATAAGTTCTGTTTTCAGGAGGTTTTTCATTTTAGGTGAATTGTTGAGAGGTGGGGGTGGGACTGACTGACTCATTGCTTTGTTTTTAAGAATTTGATGCACTTTCCTTTAGAAAGATAACAAAATACTTCTTAGGCTTTTTTCCTATCCTTTTTTTTTAAAAAAAAAGAGAGAAGGACAGTGAGAGAGAGAGAATAAATTTTTATTGAGTTTTTCACATGACTTTAGTTGCATATCTGGGTGCTGGGGTTTGAACCTGTATACTTGCACATGCTGGGCAAGCACCACAACTGCCAAGCCACCACTCCAGCCCCCTTTTTCCTATCTTAATTAGCAAGTATAGCTTTGGGCTTTCAGCCTCTGGATTTCCCAATGATTCAAGAGTTGCCACGTAGAATGATAAATGAAATTACTGAGGACTCACTTTTAAAATCTGATCTGCTCCTTTTTTATACGTACTATATTCATAATGATGGATAGCATTCACGTTGTTTACTAAAAGATGATTGATAGATGGATAGATGATAGAAAGAAAGTAAAAAAAAAACCTATGGATGCAGCTGCTTTAAAAAGGAATTGTGCAATACCTTCAAAGATTAAATCTAGAGTTAGCATATGACCCAGAAATTCCACTCCTAGGTATATACCAAAGAGAAATAAACATGTCCACACAAAATCGTGCACAGGAATATTATAGCAACATTATTCAAAATAGCCAAAAAGTAGAAACAGCCCATCAACTAATGGATGGATAAACAAAATATAGTACATCTAAGCAATGGAATATTATTTGGCAGTATCCAGGAATGAAGCACTGACATATATGCTATAGGATGGGAGGACCCTGACAACATTATGCTCCCATTTATAAGAAATGTCTAGAGTAGGTAAATCCACAGATAGAAAGTAGATTAGTGGTCGCCTAGGACTAAACAGGTAGAGGTGGGAAAGGGGGGATAACTGCTATGAGCAGTTTTTGAGTGATAAACATGTTCAAAAATTGGCTGTAATGATGGTCACACAGCTCTGTGGACAAGGTAAAATTCACTGGAAAATACACTTGTGTTTCCCTTTGGTGCAGGGGATTGAGTCCAGGGTTTTTCTCGTAAGCTGAGCATGCACTCTTAAACAGTTGAATTATATAGTATTTGATTTACACATCAACAATACTGTTTTATAACATAAGTAAATATCCCCCCAAATTAAAAATATATGTTATGCTGTTTTTTTTCCCAAGTTCCCAATGAAAAGATGAGGCATGGAGTAGTTAAGTGAGTTTTCTGAAGTTACATGGCAATTAGTTTACAAAGCTGGGAGCTTGGCATTGAGAGGAGAACCCAGGTTATCTGTTCCAGAGCCTTGCTCTTTGTATTTTTTTTTTTAAGAGACAAGGACTGTGAGAGAGAGACAGAATCAATTTTATTGAGCTTTTCCCATGGCTTTCATTGCTCTGACACTTAGCTCTGTACATGGGTGCTGGGGTTCGAACCCACGCACTTACTTGTTCTTCTTTTTTTTTTTTTTAAGAGAGAAGGACAGTGTGTGTGTGTGTGTGTGTGTGTGTGTGTGTGTGAGAGAGAGAGAGAGAGAGAGAGAGAGAATCAATTTTTATTGAGTTTTTCACATGGCTTTTGTTGCTCTGATACATAGTTGTGTATGTGTGTATGTGGGTGCTAGGGTTCGAACCCATGTACCTGTGCATGCCAGGCAAGCGCTGTAACTGCTGAGCCACCACTCCAGCCCCACTTACTTACTTGCTCTTAACCGCTGTTCCATATTGCTCTTTCTCTTCTATAAAACACAAGGCAATGCGGTCTATGGTCATCATTTATAATCAAGTCAAAGCACAAGTCATCCACGTTGTCAAATTAGTAAAATCAGAACCAAAATGCACAAGAAGCCTCAGCTTGCTGACCAGCGCAGGTTGAGTGGAAGGGACTTCCTGGAGGGCTATTGAAGAACTGCTTCTGGATGTGGCAAGGAACACCGTTGGCCAGCTCTTGCCAGCACCCCATCTGTATCTCCTTTGCACTCAAGGGCTCTGTGCTCCTAGACTCTGGGACTTCTGCCTCTTGGAGTGATCTGTATCCACTGGAACAGCTAGTTAGCATGGGTAGGGCAGGCAGAAAGTGCTGGACCTTAATGCCTCTGGGAACAGCCAAGAACTGGCTGGAGTTAGTGGAGAACACCTTCAGTCCCATGCCCTTGTGGATGAGAATTTGAGACATGGTCTGTATTCAGAGTTGGCAATTTTCCTGAACCCTCCTGCTCAATATCAATAAATTACTTATCATGGATACGCCATGAACTAGCTTCCTTCTATTCCTCATTCCTTACCTTGTTTTCCTGATAGGCAAGATCTATTTCTTATACTTGAGTCTTTATCTCAGGATCTATTGCTGGGGGAAGCCAACCTAAGGCAAATATCATGCATGATGATGATATCTACCTGGGTGCAAAACAGGGAAGTGGCTATTTGCTTACCAGGCATTTCACAGGTCAGAATTAAGTGGTGATAATGTAACTTAGGTGCATGGCTGTGAAACATCCTTTTGTTATCTGTGAAATTTGGTACAATTACTAGCTTACAGATTGTGGTGGGTGGGGTCACCTGATTCTTTTGCATGTCATTATTTTTCAATATCAGATTGTGTTCATAATAAACTTGCTGAGAGATTAGATTGATGCATCCATCTTCTAAGGATTAGCCTCTCGCAAATCATTTCCCCAACTTCTCTGTGATTCTGGAAAGACTGCACCAAACCTGAAAGATCCCATTATTCAGGCCTCCATAGACAATTATCCCCATCACAAGAGGTTTAGAAGAAAAGAGGGTAGATGACATTAACATGTCCCAAGTGTTTCTAAATGTAAAATTAATTCTCAGAACTCAAAGTATTTAGGTAGCATATCATTTGCAGAATGCTAAATTCTCTTGATTCAGTCCAGTGACAGGTAGGAAAATAAAACAGAAATAGTGTTAGGGGATTAAGATAGCCCCAGAAGCATAGAGGGGTGGGGGATACATGTTAAAGCCTCACTAAGGCTTAGTTTAACTATAAAAATCTAGAGAATAATGGGATTCTCAAGTTTTATGGTTTAAGTGTGCCACCATCCATGCCCCCCTCAAAAAAACCCTCATGTGTTGGAAACTTAATTTCTAAATTCTTTCATGGAAGGTATTTGGTGGTGTGTCCTTGGGCAGATAATTAGGGTTAGATGAAGTCATGAGGCTAGAACCCGGGTGACAGCATGAGTGGCTTTATAAGAAGGGCAAGAGAGACTCACACTGGCTCACAGGGTCTGTATCACCATGTGCAGACTTCTACCATATTGTGATTTAGAATTAAGGTCTTTAAAAGATCTCAAGCAGGGCTGGTGCAGTGGCTCAGCAGTTACAGCGCTTTCCCCGCATACTCAAGGACCCAGGTTTGAACCCCAGCACCGCGTACATTAAGCGTTGGGAAAACAAACCAGATGAAGAAATAAATGAAATTGATTGTCTCTTTCTCACTTTCTCTCTTTTAAAAAAAATCCCAAGCACAAATTGGCATCATGTTCTTATACTTTCTGGTCTCCAGAACTATTCTTTACAAATTACCCAGTCTTGGTTATTTTGTTATAGCAAAAGAAAATGAACTAAGTGTGTGGGGTTGTATTGTTAATATTATTACAATTTGGCTAACCTACCTAAATTGGCCTTACATCATCCTCAAGATTATGCTGTAGTTGACATAATTACATTGATTTCTTTACATGGATTTCTGGAGTCTTTTAATTATCCTCTGGGGTGCTAGAACTCAACAGTTGGGGTTTGTTGCTCTGAAGTCCCATGAGTTGTGCCTGGAAGATTTGCTGTGTAGTAATCCAGTTGTGTTTTGTCCAATAAAGGACTCTTGTTGAAAGTCTCTTAATTTCTTACTGTAGCTGCAAGACATCTATAGATGAGGGATGTGTGGACTCTATTTAAAGAAAGTCAAAAGAGCCAACGCATCCTCAAGAGCTACTGGAAACCAGTTAAAGTTGTCTTTACTGTGGAATTGGAGTAGCACTTGTGCCTAAAAGGGTTGCTTTAGGCAGAAGAAATATGTTAATATTTATCCCACTGTTTCCTGGAACTCACCAGTTTGAAGTAGTTTTCTTAGAGCAAATAAGATGAAAGAAGGAGGAGCCTGGAGAGCTTGATGGTCTGTGAAGGCCAACACAGCACCTGCTTCCCAGGGCAAGGACAGCAGAAGCCAGGGATGGTGAGGGAAAGTGTACTACATGACCATCTGTCATTTGCAGAACAGTTGCCTCCTGAGAGCCCGGTGTCGGTATCATGGAGCTGTGATATCTCCCACAGTATTGCAATTTAGGGGGACTTCTTGCATGAAATTTTTTGGATGGCTTTCAGTAGTTTCATTTTTCATGACATTCCTGCAAATGTATTCATTTTGTTACGTTTGAAAATTATGGTATAATTTTCTCCCTCCACACATACAATCTTTTTATAAAATATAAATGTTTGGAAAATAAAAAGACAAAAGTCCATAATCTCACTACCTAACATAGTGTTTATTTTTTCATGTTTACCAGATATATTTGTATGATTTTTTACAAAGTTTCAATCATAATTTAAGCATCCTTACTGTACCCTACTTTTCATAGAGCATTTTGTCTAAAAATTTTTCAATTTTTTCACATTCCCAGACAGAGTATCTAGTTCTTCCTTTTATTAGCAGCATAATATTCTCAAATAGGAAGTCACCACAATTTTCTGCACATTCCATTAAGTAGGACATTTAAGTTACATCCACATTTCTTATTCTTGTAACTGTTACAGAAATGGACATCCTTTTCTATGTAAATTTTCCACTGCTAGAAAGATCTCATCAGTTGGATTATAAGATGTAAGATTGTTTAGAGGATGCATAACAAGATGAAGAAGGTGCAAAAAGGAAGAAAATTGAGAAGCAGTATCCACAAGGCTGGAAACCCAGAAGTTGAGTCATGAATGTTTCACAGAAGGAGTGGTCACTGGTGTCAAACGTTGCTGGAAAATGAATGCGAAGAATTCATTATTGGGAATTCCGGGTCCTGATATAGGTAACAGGTGAGCAACAGTGACCACAGACAGTCACATCCCTACTTCCCTGAACCGACTGGTAAGAGAAACATGATCCGGTAACCAGGCAGTGAATGTTTAATTACTATAGGAGACAATTGCTCTCATGCAAAGGAACAAAGTTCCATAAAAACATACAGAAAGAAGAATATGACCTATATTTGAACTAAGAACATGGTAAACCAGGGAGAGTATATGTGATACGCTGGGGGACCTTTAATGAGACTGGAGCCCAAGCAATTAGGGTAGAACTGTACTACAATGAGACTGGAGAGACGGTTGGGAGCCATATTGTACAGAACCCGTGTTAAGCAAATCAAGCTTTACCCTGGAGAGAGATATCATCAGACATGTATTTTGTGGATTTTGAAAAAACTCACAAAGGTCAGTGTAGAAAGTGAATTGAAGATATGCTTGGGACACTGGTATTTTAGCAGCAATCACAGAAGACCAGGTGTGAAGTTGGTGACCACAAAAATCCCTGTAATGGTTCCCCAAATATCTTCTCACAAACACTAAAAGTTGCTGAGGTCTCCTGTCCTTTAACAATACTACAATCATCACACCATGGATGGGAGGCTGTGAGAACTGTGTGTGGTGTGATTCCTTCATGGTGGAAGGAGCACATATACTCAAAATATTCTTAGTTTCATCTCAAACTCTTGAAATAACAGTATAGTTCTTTACCAGCTATTTGTAGCATGTAAATTTGGAAACAGAATGTCTTCTGCCTTTTTGGTTTCCCTTTAAGTTGCAGAAATCCAGAGACAGAATTCCTACCTAAACTTTCTCAATTATGATTTGTGGACCACAAGGAAACAAGCTGTAACAGTGATGGAGTGTGTGGAAAAGACAAGGAGGAGATTGCTAGAGTTGGTACCTTGACTTTGAAGATTTTCTTTTCACAGTACTTCACTTGATGTTCAGTATGAGGTAAACCAGCTGAAATCTTAGTACTTGTGATGGAATAATAGTCAAAACTCCATTGGTTGCAGATAACTCAAATTTTCAACAAATGGTGTTGGGAAAACTGGACAGCAATATGCAGAAAAATGAAATTGGATCTGTATCTCTCATCCTGTACAAAACCCAATCAAAATGGATCAAAGACCTTGGAATGAAACCAGATACCTTACAAATGTTAGAAGAGAAAACAAGGTCGGCACTCCACCATATAGGAGCTGGCTTACAACCGTTAAAAGAGAAAACAGGGTCAACTTTCCACCACATAGTAGCTGGCACCAACATCCTTAACAAGACACCCATAGCACAAGAAATACAACCAAGAATCAATAAGTGGGATACTATTAAATTAAAAAATCTCCACGCAGCTAATGAATCAATTAAGACCATGAAGAGAAAGCCAATAGAGTGGAAGAAACTCCTGGCCAGCTAAGCTTCTGACAGGGGTCTAATGTATCCAGGATATACAAAGAACAAAAAGCTTAATACCAAAATCACAAATAACTCAATCAATAAATGGGCAAAAAAGCTAAACAGAAATTTCTGAGTAGAAGAAATGCAAAAGTCCAATGAAAAGATGTTCAATATTTCAAGCAATTGGAAATGCAAATCAAAACTTCATCAAGATTTCACCTTACTCCAGTCAGAATGGCAAAGATCAAGAATACCACAGCAACAAATGCTGGAGAGGGTGTGAGGAAAAGGGAACCATGTACATTGTTGGTAGCTTGCAAACTAGTGCAACTCTAGAAAGCAGCATAAGACTCCCCCAAAATTTAGGTTTGGTACCACTGTATGACCCAGCTATCTCACTGCTGGGTATTTTCCCAAAAGATATAAATTTAGCAAAGTACAGTGACACAGTTACATCAATATTTTTAAGAGAGAGAGATAGTGAGACAGAGAGAACCAGAGAAATAATTTTTATTTAGTTTTCCACATGCCTTTCATTGATCCGAGACTTCATTGTGTATGTGGTGCTGGAGTTTGAACTTGCATACTTGCACATGCCAGGCAAGCTCCATAACTGCTGAGCCACCGCTCCAGCCCCTACGTCAATGTTTATAGAAGCACAATTCACAATAGCTAAATTATGGAATTGACCCAGAGGCCAATCATTGGATGAATGGATTAAGAAACTGTGAAATAGATAAATTTATATATATATATATAATGGAATTCTACTCAGCCATTAAAAAACAATCATGGTCTTTGCTAGTAAATGGATGGAGATGGAGAAAATCATGCTGAATGAAATTAGCCAAATCCAGAACATTATAAGAGCTGAATGTTTTCTCTCATATGTGGAAGCTAGAGTACACCGTAGGAAAGATTGAGAGAACAGCAGGTTTAGACAGTGGATACATCAAACACAGATCACCAATTGAACTTGTGGCAACCTCACAGTTTAGGGGTGGGGTGGAGAAGGGGGTGGGAGTTGGGAGAGTATATTGCAGAAGATGATAAAGATCTACCTCCATAATTCACGTAGCCTAAGATTTGTACTCAGTAAGAATATGCCTGAAAACTTGTCTTTGTGCTCCTGTTCATCTCTCTTTTTTTTAAAAGGGAATTCACTCATTCATTCACTAATCCTATTATTTTCTATTATTTCTTCAGAAAACCATGCACATAGTATAGAAGTGCAGATTCTACATGTAAAGTTTAAAATGGGGCATATGAAAAAAAGTGATACATGAATGTCCTAGATAGGCTACAAATTTAGCTGCAACCTCTCTCTTTGGAGGTCTAAGAGGTAAGATTTGTCAGTTACCCAATTTACAGAGATCACAATTTTGAAATGGTCCCCTTGCTCTATGCCACTCCTGGAAACTAGGCCAGCCCACAATTTCTCTTGTGAGACATAGTGACCAGCCTCCTCAAGAGCAAAAGCAGAGAGAGCAGTGACATGTTTCAGAGGACTCTTTTGCATAACAACCTTTGGTGAAATTATACTCATTTTCAAGCATAATTCACTCAAAGCAATTCCAGAGGGACCAATTTTTCAAATAATTCAATTTTTAAAAAATGATTGTACTGGAATAAAGGAGAATGTGGCAATTGTTCTTGAGATGATAGGCTCTGAGGTGTGCAAGGTTTTGGGTACAGGTAATCATAGTACTAGTAGTAGCAGTACTACTAGTAATAGTAATAGTATAGTTATACCCACTATGATAACTCATTAAACATTATGCCAGGTGCTAAGTGCTTTTATATATGGATATCTCACTGACTGCTCAGAAAAGTGCCATAAGGCAATGGTATTATTATCATTACAATGAGGCTTTACTTTATGCAAATTCTAAGGAGAAAAGTACAAAGACTTACTCCGTGCATAAAGTTTGAAATAATGTGGATCTCATTTCACATGCACTCCTATGGGAAAATGAGGCCCAAATTATGCAAATTTTAAGTTGTAAGAAATGTTCAGGAACTCAGCCCAAGCATAAAATGCTTCACTCAGATATTCTCATATCACAGCTGTCGATACTGGTTTACCGAGGTCCAAGAACTGTCCAATTCATGAGACTGAGCTGAGATTTGAACCCAGAATTCTGGAGCTGCCTTCTTTATGGTCAGTGTGCACTTGGGAAGACCATGGGTTAAATCCCTTTTCATAAACCTAGGGCATCCTACTATTTGCTGTACAATGGTTGATTTTTTTAATGGGATTATAAAGCAAGCTGTGTATGCCTCTTTCTTAGAAACATATATTTCACACATGGTGACAAGTAGAATATGTAGTAACTACTACAATCTCATAGAAACCCTGATCCAGAATTGTGTCCAAGATTAGTCCTCTGATTACTTCTAAAGAACAGAGAAGTCTCATCCATGGAATCCACCTCAGGTCTCCAAACCTCATTGGCGTGTTAATTTATTTTAGCTACTTCTTCAGAAAAATCACCATAATCTCAAAATGGAAGTTCACACTTAATGGTCACACCATTGACTGAGACAGCATTTCTCTATTCAGCACTGAGAGCCCAACAGGAGGAAGGAAATGTCATGCCAGTGGGCAAGCCATTATACTGTGCTCTGATGTTCCATTCTGTTCCTTTTGCTTGCCTTTATGAACAGCTCAGTTATTTTGACCCAATAGAGTTCTGCTGCTAAAACCATTTTTGTTCTGGCAATGGAAGACCTGAGAAAAAAAGGTGCACTTGACATTCCAGCTTTAGTCTGATTTTCCTTGGTAATTTATTTGACTGTGCTTTCTGTGGGTGGTCAAGGGTAAAATTATATCCCAGCTTTTTCTCATCCATCTTCAGGAACATCTGAAAGAAAGCCTTAGTCGCTGCTTTTGGGAAGTGATTTTGCCATCCTGATGTTGTGCATCCTTGTGAGGCAATTACTTGAGATGAAGTGAGACCTGTTCAAAATAGAAAAGGTTGGGGGAATTGATTAATTGGTCCAAAAGTATCTTTGTGGCTAAATAAATATTATGGTTATTTAAAAGCAACAATTTACACCAATTTCTTATTGCCTTTTGATTCCTTGCCCTTTAATTAATGACTGGTCTCCACTTTCCAATTCTTTTTATGTCTTTGACATGCCCTAAGTCAAAATACTGAATTTTATGGTTAAAGATACAGGCTGGAAATAACCTTACCCTTTAAAGCCAATGTTTACCCAGAGTCACAGATGAGCAGCTATACAGCATTATGAATTTCATCTTGTGAGCACACATCTGAGAAGGAAGTAAAAGGCATACAAATTGACAGGGAGGAAATCAAATTATCACAGTTGTCAGGTTATAGGAGTCATATATAAGAAGACCTAAAGACTGCCTAAAAACTGTGAGAAGTGATACACAAATTCAGTAAAGTTGCAGGATACAAAGTAAACATACAACAACCAGTGGCATTTAAAAATACACCAGTAAGGAATTAATTGAGAAAGAAATTATGAAAGCAATCCCATTCGTAACAGTTACAAACAAATAAAATACCTAGGAATAGATTTGACCAAGGAAGTGAAAGATCTCTGTAATGAAATTTACAAAATACTGATGAAAGAAACATAAGAATCATACCAAAAAACGGAAAGAGATTCCATGTTCATGAATTGGAAGAAATAATACTGTTAATCCTCATTGAATACTAATGACACTTCACAGAACTAGAAAAGGCATCTATAATTCATATGCAAGTCCAAAAGACCCTAAGTAGCCAAAGCAATCTTGAACAAATAGAACAAAGTTGGTGGCATCACACTACCTAATTTCAAGACATACTACAGAGATACAATGTCCCGCATGGTGTTTGCATAAAAAATACATATAGACTAATAGAATAAAACAGAGATGTCAGAAATAAAATGATGCTTTTACAACCATGTGAATGTGGACAAAGGCACCAAAATCATACTTTGGTAAAAGGAAAGCCTCTTTAGTAGATGCTGCTAGACAAATGAGACATCTATATACAGAAGATTGAAATTGACCCCCATATCTCTCACTCTGTACAAAAATCAACTCAAAATGGATTGAAGACCTGGATATAAGACTGTGAAACCAACCACCAAAGGAAAATGTAGAGGAAACACTTCAGAATATTGGTATGTGCAATGATTTCTTTTCAGATAAGATCCCAAAAGCACAGGTAACAAAAGTAAAAATAGACAAGATTGCATCAAAACTAAAAGGCTTCTGCACAGCAAAGGAAAAAATTAAACAGTGAAAAGAATGGGAGAAAGTATTTGCAAACTGAGAAAGGGTTACTATCCACAATATACGAGGAACTCAAAAAACTCAACAATGATAACAAAACACCCCACAAGTAGTCCAATTAAAAATGAGCAAACAATCTGAATAGATACTTCTCAAAAGAATAAGTACAAATGGATAAAAAAATCATGAAAAAGATGCTCAGCATCATTAGTCATCAGATAAATACATGTCAAACCACAATGAGAGCCGTCTCACTCCAGTTAGAATGGCCAGCATTGAAAAGACAAAAAAAAAAAAAAAATCTGGGGTCAATGGAGAAAAGGGAACAGTTAAAATACACTGTTGTCAGGAATGTAAATAGAATGGTCATTATGAATAACACTATGGAGGTTCCTCTCAAAATGGATGTGAATATGTGTCCTACTTGCAGCTATATCTCTAAAGGAAATGAAATGAGCATATCAAAGAGATTTCTGAACTCTCTTGTTTATTGTAGCACTTCTCTACCCAGGATGTGGACTCAACGAAGAGATAAATGGAGGGGCTGGAGTGGTGGCTCAGTGGTTACAGTGCTGGCCTGGCATGTACAAGGATGTGAGTTCAATCCCCAGCACCACGTACATAACGAAGTGTCTGAAGGATGAAAGTCACATGAAAAACTAAATAAAGATTGCTTCTCTCTTTTAATAAAAAAAAAAAGAGAGAGATAAATGGAGGGGCTGCAGTGGTGGCCCAGTGGTTACAGTGCTTTGCCTGGCATGTGCAAGGATGTGGATTTGAACCCCAGCACCACATACACAATGAAGTGTCAGAGCAAGGAAAGCCACATAAAAAACTAAATAAAATTGATATTCTCTCTCTCTCTCTCTCTCTCTCTTTCTCTCTCTTTCTCTCTCTCTCTCTCTCTCGCACTGTCCCTCTCTCTTTAAAAAAATTGTCTAAAAAAGAGATAAATGGATAAAGAATATGTAGTACACAGGCACAAAGGAATATTATTCAGCCATTACAAAGAATGAAATCCTGTCATTTGCAGTAAAAAGGATGAACTAAAAGACATTATGTGAAGTAAAATTGGACGATCACAGAAAGACAAGTATTGTGTGTTCTCTCATGTGTGGAAATTTTTAAAAAAGTTTATTGAATATAGAATAGTGATAATTAGAGGTTAAGAAGATTTAGAGGGGATATGTGCAGAGGGAGATAGGATAATATGTACCAAAACACAGATAGATAGATGGAGCAAGATATTATTTTCCACAGAGAAGAGGGGTGACTATGGTTCACAATAACTTATTAACATGTTTTATGAAGAACTAGAAGAGGGGAGCTTGAAGGCTCTAAACATGAAGAAATGATAAGGAGATGGAAATTTTAATTATCACAATTTGATCACTACATGCTATACACATGTATTGAAATATTATACTATAGTGCATAAGTAAATACAATGATTACATATGAATAAAAAATAAAATAATATTATTACACACTAATGAAAAATAAAGTAACAAAAAAATCTTATGGTCTCCACTTAATGTCTAACATTGTATAAGCTACTTTCACAGCCACCTGCAAAAGCTTGTCTCTATTGTCATTATCTTCATTTTAACACTGACACAGAGTACCACCTTAATAAACTCCAGTTGTTGTTTTAAATACTATCATTTTATTTATAAGATATGATTGATGATACAGTAAAAATTTCCCAAGTAACCTTATGGCAAGATCCACTCTTGTAATGAAAAATTTATTTGGGGGGGGAGTTATCCCACACACCTCCATCTATGGAATTAGAAATTCTTGGAATTGACAGATTTATTCTCAATGCCCCCAAAGAGCAGGCGTAGAAATGGAAATCTGTTCTGCTAGTTTGCCTGGAGCTATACTTGCTCTCTTGCTTCCTGGAAATTTCTTGACCAATTGAAGAACTTGGCATCCAATCATGCAAGCAAGAAAGTCCTGAGTAGTCATCATAGTCCTCTGGAAACCTCTTCTGAACATGAGACTCAAGCCTTTTTGGGTTTCAGCATCTTCTTTCCCCCTAGTGGCTCCTCTGGAGGAAGAATGGTAATTAAGGTGAGGTCACCTATTGGTTTTGTTTAAACTGGGGAATAATGGATTGGAAGCTTGGCCCTAAAATCCTTAGAAGTATCCAGGAAACTTCTGGATGATGAATGTTGATGAGCACAATAAATCAACTCTTATAGTGAATATCTGGCTACATGTGTGTCATTTATATATAAAACATGCCACCTGAGAAGTTTTGGAATGGGAAATAAGAGACTAGCAGACAGTACTATTTTCTAGTGAGTCACATGACCCTGGATTGTCCTTTTCTCTCATGGAGACTCAATTTTTGTGTCTCAGAAATGGAGGTGGCAATGGCAACTTCTGGTCTGCCTGGATCATGACTCTTGAAATTTCATAAATGCTTTAATCTCCTTAGAAACTGTATGATTCTAGCCATTGCTGATTTTTGTGATAGTTTCTCAGATTCAAATGGTCTGTCTATCACATTTTTATGGTGGGATTTCAAGAACCTCTATAATTGTCAGTAGATGTGTTTTGAGTTGAGGTGAAGTGAAATTACATGACTCGTCAGGACTCAGCCTTCTCCTATGCATTGTCTTTGGTCTACTTCAATCATTTCCTAAAGGTCATTTTAGCCCATGAGTATTTCTTTCTCTCCTGGGTTCCTTTACCCATTAGATGCTTGAAGGAATACTTCTGTGCTCTGATGGAAGTTGATGATCTTTGTGCCTTTAGGGGATCTATTTACTGGTGTTTTATTTCCTTTCTCTCTCTCTCTCTCTCTCTCTCTCTTTCTCTCTCTCTCTCTCCCCTCTCTCATTTTTTTCTTCCAGACTAAGTAACGAAAGTTCGTATTTTCATGCTATATAATTTGCATCTCTTGCCTTAAGTCAGCTCAGACACTCCGTGACAATTCTTTTGAAAGTTCACAGATTTTAGATTCAAGTAGACCTGGTGTGAAATCCTATTTCTGCTATTTTCTTCCTTTGTAATATTGAGCAAGTGACTCAATCTCTCAGCAATTAGTAATTCCTTCATTAAAGATCTGTTCTCAAAAGTAATTAGGCACCAGACATAAAATCTTATGATGATTATCTTATCTTCTAAGTGGTCAACAGATAGTAGTTTCTTCAGAAACTTTTCTTGGGAACACTTAAAGTATTTGACTGAATTGATATCTGTAGCATTTGAAGGGTTGATTAGGGTATAATTTCATTTCAAGAAGAATTTTTTCTTTTACTCTGTAAAGAAAAACTCTTTGGAAAGCCCATGTATCATTAGCAGTAACTCTGAAAACATCATATTGGAGTTCCCTTTAACTACACATGTGTTTAAAATTTGAAAAGAAGGGGTTATCATTTGGCCATAATGTGTTTAGAGACTTGATCAAAACCCCAAATATTCTGAAACCTAATGCAACCCATACCTAGATTTGTTGACTTATTTTTAGCTGTAGAAAATCCAGTTATTTAATCTTTTAATCAAACTGCTTGGAGTTTCCATTTCTAAATAAATGAAATGATAATAAATAATGAGCCAAAAAATAAAATATACCCATTTAAGGGGAACAGTGGAAATCTGATGGAAAACAAACGTGAGTTGGAATAATATGGAAATATCACTTGTCTCCTTTGATTTTCCAGCTCCAAGTAAATGAAACACTGAAGTAGGAGCCAACTAAAGTACCCTTGGACGAGTTCTTCAGTCCTGAGCTCTTCGTGGTAAGTAGACTATGTTCACTGAGGGTTTAAGCAAGTCCCAGGGAATTTAAAATCCAGCAACCTGACTTGACTGCCTAGGTTGGCACACATTTTCCTCCCAAAGATCAACTTATTTTATTTCATGCCGCCATTATTTCTTCCTAACATGGTCTGAGAACCTGTAAGACTGGGTAATATGTGGAGTAATTGATTGTGGCAGATTGAATTATCCAGCAGGCAAACTTGGAAAAGTCTAGTGTGTGTCATGCCCTGGCTCAGGTCAAGCATGATTTTCAGTATAAAGATAATTGCAGGGTTGCAGGCTAAGAAGTTAGCATTTTAATAAGGAGGGTACAGCAGATCACAGAATTTAAATAACTGCTATTATAGAACCAACCAGAAGCGCAGTGCGGAGGGGAGAGCATAGAATAGCATTCTCAAGGATTGGGCTTTAATCTGAGTTCTATCAATAATTTCCTCTATGGCTCTGGATAAATTATGTTCCTTTTTGCTTTCTGATCACCATTTTGAAAATGGATGGCCTGAAGAAAGAAAGACCAGGCAATCTCTCAGTTCTAAGTGTTTTTATGCCCATTTATATATATCATTTCTCTATACTTTTTCCTTAAGGGAAAGAATTGTTTTTTATTAAGAAATTTAGTTGTTGTACAGTCAAAAATGTATCTAAAATAACAATATGATACGTATATATTTATAAATCAGAATTACCCCCTAGATCCCTTCCTATACTCCCTCCCCCACTGACCAGCCCCCTTCCCCCTCCTTCCTGATACATATCTATGAATGTCCTAGATTATGTGTTACTACGCCTTTGCTGGGTCTAATACATGAGATTGACTACCTTTCACACAGGCCTGGGTTTAGCTCCAGGCTCCACAGATAAGTGAAGACATCTGACCCTTGACTCTCTGGGTTAGGCTAACTTCACTCAACATGATTTCTTCCATCACCATTCATTTACTTTCAAAGGCTGCAATTTCATGTTTCTAATTGCTGAGTAGAACTCCATGGTATATATATACCACAGTTTTTGGATCCATTCATCCAGTGAGGGCCATCTGGGTTGGTTCCATAGTTTAGCTATTGTAAATTGAGCTGCTATGAATATAGATTTTGCTGTGTCATTGTAATGTGATGATTCCAACTCCCCTGGAAAAATACCCAGAAAAGGGATAACTGGATCATATGGTGGGTTCATCCCTAATTTTTTGAGGATTCTCCACACTGCTTTCCAGAGAGACTGTACCAGTCTGGAGTTCCACCAACAGTGTGCTAGTGTTCCTATCTCTTCGCAACACATCCAGCATCTATTATTGTTTATATTCTTCATTTTTGCCAATCTGACTGGTATGAAGTGAAATCTTAATGTATTTTCTTTTGAATTTCTCTGATTACTAGTGACTTAGAGCACTTTCTCATGTATTCATTGTCTTGTTCAATGTCCTTTGTTGAAAATTTTCTATTTAGCTCTTTGGACCATTTATTGATTGGGTTGTTAGTGTTTTTGAGGTTGAGATTTTTGAGGATTTTTTAAATTCTGGATATTAGTCCCCTGTCAGAAGAATCACAGGCCATGATTCTCTCCCATTCTGTAGGAAGTCTCTTGACAATTTTAATATGGGTTTGATTTTTCATTTTTCTGATTACTAGTTGTGCAGCAGCTTGAGAGAGTCAGTGAGAGTGAGATTAAGACTTTTCAAAGAATGGGCTCGTGAGAAGGGAAATTATCCAAGTGTGTCTTCCTAAGATACAGAAGAAACCATCTAACTTGTCTGTTTTGATCCCAACCATGACAAATAATCACTGATCTCACAGATGTAGCATAACTAATGAAGTTATGCTTCACTGAAAGGAATACAGCAATTACCTTCCATTTCATTCCAAGTAACAAATTAATTCACTCACTAATCTATGTACTTAGTGGGTACAAGACGTTAGATGGAAATGCAATGTTGAATGAAGTATCTGTCTCTTGAAATTCTTAATCTTTACTAGACAAATGTGAATTTATCCATGAGGGTCATATATTACATTTTTATCTATTTATTGACATACAGTTAATACACTTAAGTGATATGAATAATATGTGTACATTTTTATGAATTTTGTAAAGTGGAAATCCTTGCAAATAGCATCTAGATAAAAAAACAGAACATTACTAAAACCCTAAAGTTCCTCTCCAGCACCAGGCAGTCATAACCTCCATGATTATCCTAACTTTTAATATTAGAGATTGGTTTTTCTGTTTGAGAAGTTTACATAAACAAAATCATAGAATACATTTTCTCTGTATCTAACATCTCTTTTTCATTATTATATTTGTGAAATTCATTCATGCTTTACACTTAATCTTTCTATGGACACGTATGTGAGTTTCTGTTAGGTGGATACCTTAAAGCAGGATTGATAGGTCATAGGGTTCAGCTTCAGTAGGTACCGACCACCGACTAATTTCCAAAAGACAACTGTTAGCTCAGACATGCAGCAGTTAGAAATTTCATACTCTGCTGGTGAGAAGTGAATTAGTTTCTCCATTTATGCCCTGGAAGTGTTTATGTTCGTCTATGCTAATTTACCCCCATTAGGTTAGTTATTATTTCCTTATTGTTTTGTGGAGAATTTTTATGTATTCTACTTTTTTGGAAAAATTCTCTCACTATGTCATTTGCACTTTTTGCACTCTTAATAGTGTTTTCTAGGGCAAAGAAAATTTTAATTTTAATTAATCTAATTAAAATTCTTCCTTTAGGATTACTGCTAATTATGTCTAATTTATTTATTTATTTATTTATTTTTGCCTAGCTCAAGATTATGATAGTTTTCATGATATTTTAAAACTTTTTTCTTTAACTGTTCAGTTTTTTTCTGGAATTGGTTTTTGTGTACCTTATAATGTGTGGTAGAGGTCAGCTTTCATTTTCCCTAATGTATGTATAATTGATCCATTTGAAAAGACCATTCTTCCCTCTGGTACAATGAAGTTTCACCACTGTCATAAATTGAGTGATCATACATGTGTGGGTCTGTTCCTATTGTCATGTACTGAATTGGGTGCTTCTCTGTGCCAACGATATACTGTATTAATTACTACAGCTTTACTAAACACTTGATTTCTGGTATAAGTCTTAAAACTTTGCTGTTCATTGTGATTTCATTGGCCCTCTCCTTTCCCCTTAAACTACAAAATTAGTATGTCAAATTGCATAAAAAGTACCAACAATCTGAAGCTTGCTTTAGATTGCATTGAATATATAGTAGATAAGTTTGAGAAAAAACTAACTTAATAGTAAATCTTCTAACCTATGAAGAAGGTGTATTGCTCTGTTTGATTAGATATTTTTTAACTCAGTATTTTTTAAATGATTAATATGGAAGTCTCCCACTTATTTTATTAAATGTATTCTATTTTATTTAACAGTGTGATAAATAAAAATTTTAAATTATTATTTTATTATTATAAATTATTAAAACTTAAGCATATTAAAAGTATTTACACAGGCGGCACCCACCCACCCCATGGGCCAAGGACTCTAGTTCTAGCAGACAGTCACCCAGAATAGCTCCAAGGTCGACCTCCTGCCTGAAGCCACCCCACACACCCATCCTGTAGGCTCAGGACTATCTAGTACTGACCCAGAAGTTACCCAAGACACCCAAGGAAGCTGTAGCACATACCCACTAGATCCAGATATATTGGGCCCCTCTCCACTACCAAAGATCTCAGATCCTATTGTGGTGCACAGGCAGGCACATTGTGGCCTTCCCCAGGCATCTGAGACCCCAGAACAGAGCAATGCACCCCCACCACTGTGCTTCAATAATCCAGCAGACTACTCCACACCCCTAACAGGTTACAGATCTGTGCCCAGGAGCCTAGATCCAAAAGGCACAGCAAAACTAAGCTCCAGGCAGAAGCAGCTTTCCGAAGGAAGGTAGTCATCAGAGGGGTGGTGTCTGACCCGACCTTTTGACAGGCAAGGAGAAACATCTGAAAACCTGCCTTGCTTCAGCACAGGGAACATGTGAATTCAAAGATACAGAAGAAGCATTTAAAAAATGAGACATAAAACTAGAAAAGGTTCACCTCAAACCCACAACTCCCCAAGTAAGGAGCCCACAGATAAGGAACAGGCTGAAAACCTGGAAAAAATTATTGATTTGATTACTAAAAGGAACAACAAACTAAAAGAAGATTTAATGAAGGGACTAAGTGAGAGAAACTCAAGAGATGAAAAACTCTATTATCAAATAAATAGACATACTAAGAAAGGAAGTAACAGAGCTAAAATCTGCAGTCAATCACATCAAAGGAACTATGGAAGAACTTAATAATAGACTAACTTCTATAGAAAACAGAACCTCAGCTCTTGAAGAAAGAGCTTCCGACAACGAAGATAAGCTGAGTAAGCTTGAGTGCATGGATGATGACAAAGAACTCACAAAGCATGAGTAGAATTTTCAAAATGTCTGGGACCAAATCAGAAGAAGCAATCCAATTGGGATACAAGAAGAAATGAATGTGCACACAAATGGCATAAATAACAATCTCAATGAAATATTTAAAGAAAATTTTCCCCATTTTAAAATAGAGTCAGATATGCTCATCCAGGATGCTCATAGGACACCCAATAGGCCTAATCAAAAGAGAAGCTTACCAAGACACATAATATTCAAAATGTATCACAGGGAAATCAAGGAAAGAATATTAAAAAACTGAAAGACAGAGATGCCAAATCACATTCAGAGCCAAACAAAGAAGGATCACCTCTGACGTTTCAACTCAGACCCATGAAACAAGACAGTCCTGGAAGGAGATCTTTCAATGTCTGAATGACCACAATCTGCAGCCAAGAATACTATTACCAGCAAAACTCAGCTTCACATTCATAGGGGAAATAAGTACATTTCACAATAAGATCAAACTTGCAACATTTATGAACAGGAAACCAACATTACAAAGAATCCTCAAAGATAAATTCCAGGTAGAAGAATAAGCAAACAATCCTTAAAACCCACAGAGAAATTCAATAAAAGTACACACTATCAAAAAAAAAAAAAAAACCAAAAACCAAAAACAACCAAGACAGCACTGAACTCACTAATAAAACATGATGACTGAACCACAACCACATAACCATCCCAACACTGAATGTGAGTGGTCTCAACACACCAATCAAAAGACACAGATTAACAGATTGGATGAAAAAACAAAATCCAGCAATATGCTTCTTACAGGAGACACATTTTACAGCCAAAGACAACCACAGATTGAGGGCCAAAGTATAGAAACAAAAATCTACCAGGCATACAGCCCAAGAAAGGAAGCTGGTGTTGCAATGCTTATTTGACACAAAGTAGATTTCAAACATAAATTAATCAGAAGAGATAAAGAAAGCCACTATATCCTAGTAAAAGGAACAATACAACAGGATGATATAACCATAGTGAATATACTCTCCAAACACCAACATGTTAGCCCCATGCTAAGATTCCACATAAGTGCAATATTTTTGAATTATGCTTTGCAAGCATTATTCCTTTTGTGTGTGAAGGAATTAATTAAAATTTAAAAGTATGCAGTGGAAAGAGAACATGTGGAAATGTAGAACATTTCCATCAGGAGGGAAGATTACAGCTCAAACTGAGGGTAGAACCCTTTCAAGAATCTGTGCACATTATATTTGACTGGGGTGAGGTTAGTTTTGAAGACTTTCAGAAAAGGAATGCTTTGAGATCAAGGTATTTGCATTGTATTTGTATTTCTTTCTGTAGTTTTTTAAAATCATAATGGCTTATTCTTGGACATTTTCATGTCCTAAGAGATGATAAATTAATTATTCTTTTTTTTTTACCTATAATCACCATCTCATATGATAAGAAAATTGGTCTCTCTTCTGTTTCATGTTTGGGTTAGAGATGTACATGTAGTAAATTATTCTTGAATTTTTTCTCTTTTGTATGAAGAGTAAATTATGCTTCCAGTGAATGTCTCTTCTGTATCACTTAAGACTGATTAGAAGTGAAATGCTGCAGAGGAAAGATGTATTCTCATTGGTATACAGTATTAAGTATAATTTCACCGTTCTCGAAAGCAATTGTTTCTGACACATTTCTCCAAGACGCATGTTGAAAAATGATGTTGTGAAAAAGATGGAAGTCTTTTCAGATGTTTCCTTTTGACTCTATCTTCTAAAAAAAAATACACTTTCAAGTGAAAATTTCATTATCATATAATACCTTTATGTCTCCCAACTGCAGAAATCTGCATTTTTAGACAACTTTGTGCTGAGACTAAATTTATTATTATTATTATTATTATTACTATTATTATTATTACTTAGTCAAATCCTATAGGGTTGTGACCAGGGTCCTATAAGAGTAATAGAGAAATGTTTTTATGATCCTCATGCTGCCCTAAGTTGGCAGGGAGATTTTAAGTCCTGGAAAATTGGTTGGCCTCCCCACAGACTTCCTACTAAACTGTTGTGAAAGGTCCGTGCAATAGGAAATTCACGGACCAGAGGGTCAGATGCTGAGTGAACAACATTCACCTTCTTCTTAATAACACATACATTGGAAGACCTTATTCAGGAAAAGTTCTTCCATTCCCATGTGACTGTGTGTGTGTGTATGTGTGTGTATGTGTACGTGCATACACATATATTTCTATACCAATTAAGCTAACTTCTTTAAGTGTGAAAAAGAGAAGAAAGAATATAAGAGTATAAAGAGAATCACCCCAGCCCCATTTGCTGTATGCACTTGTCCTCCTAGACTCTGAGGTTTTAAATAGTGCCTGAGTTTACCAAGCAATAAGCCTCCTGGTCTTAGAAGGTTTTCTTACATCTTTGGGAAATTTTATAAAATTTTAAGTTTATGATAATCATAGCTGAAATTCATTTAACTCATGATGTGAGTTAAACTTTATGTGCATGATCTTGTTCTTTCCCTTAAAACATGCCGAAAATATAAATGTATTTATTTATACCAATTTATAGACTATGAAACAGATGATCCAAGATATCGGAGTTCTGGTGCAAGGTAATACAGCCAGTGAATTATAGAGTGAGAATCCTGACCCCAAAATGCATTTTCTCAATGATTCTGCCATACCATTATTACACATGAAGCCGCAAAGAAACAAATAAACCAACTCTTTTTTTTTTTTTTTCCCCATGGTAAAGGAAACAGGAATCTAAAGACTGCATGCAGATGGCAAAATTCAGGTCACAACTAGGTTGTTTGACCCTGTAGGCCTAAGCTCTTCCAAGTCCCAAATCACTTCTTTATTTTTTAATTATTTTCAAGGAGATATTATGTTGAGTCTGCTATTTTAAATTTACAGTTAAAATGAAGAAAATCATGCCAAAACTTTGGAGACCTTTGCTTGTTGAGCAATCAACTCTATTTCTAAAAACATTCTTCGGGTTAATCAGTGGGAAGACATTTAGGACTTCATAGTAGAACTCTGGGAGAGGTGAAACCAGCTCATACCCAGCATGGGTGCCAGAGTCTGATGATTACTTTGTTCAAGAATCAGAAGAACTTGGGCCTCTTCACACAGTTTTCCTAATGAAGCAACAAGAGGAGGCAGGGTTGAGTGATCAGGTTGTTCAAGTCAGAGCTTTCTCAGGAAGTCATGTGAGTATGAAAAAAATTGGCTTGAAATAAAAGGATGCTTGACATTCCCTCCAGACTTCTCACAAACAGTAAATTTCACTTTCTTTAGGGTCATCTGGCTGTCACAGTTAAGGGACAATGGATGAATTAATGGTGATTAATCAGAGTCCTTTTCAGCAAAGCAAAACCAGATGTTAAGAAGAGGAATTGGAAAAGGAAGGAAAAGAATTATTATTAGTTGTTGTTGTTGTTGTTGTTTGGTGGAAAAATCCTGGGCAGTGCAGTTGAAATGTAAGAAATAGTAATTGAAAAAACAACTCAGAAGACAGAGCACACGGGCTATTAAAATTCGTTAAATGCGTAAATGATTTTAAATGATCAAAATTTATATTAAATACAACTGTGTCATTGTCACAAATGCATTGCATCTCAAAAATACTAGGAATTCATATACAGCATAAAGAAGCTTCCTTCACTTATCTGGGCATATATCATTAATTGTGAATTAACTCACTTCTTTGTAGTATAATTGAATCAAGTGTATTTTGTCATTATCACACTTCTACTAGGCAAGTTAGTCCTGTACATCACAAAGTCTTTATCTTTTCCTTTGCTTGGATATATTTTGTAAATATTAAGGTGTAGCCACCCTTGGCTTGATCTCACCACTGTAGACTAAACCTTCCTTCTAAAAGAGTTCTATTCCCTTAACTTCACAGTTCTCTATGATGGCTTGAATCTCAGATATCCCCTAAAGGCTCATGTGTTGAAGACTTGATTTCCAGCCAGTGGCACGGTTGGGAGATGATGGCACCTCTAGGAGTTGGGGCCTGGTTGGAGGAAGTTGGGTCATCGAGTGCGCTCTTTTGAAGGGTTTATAGTGATCCTGTACCCTAACACACTCCCCCCCTCCTTCCTGGCTGCCTTGAAACAAGCAGTCTGCCCTACCCTGCCATCCTGGCCTTGATCATCTGCTTTACCACAGGCCCAAAACAATGGGGTCCAATGACCACAAACCAAAGCCTCTGAAACCATGAGTCAAAATCAATCTGTTCCTTTTTAGTGGTTTCCCTCAGGTATCTTTCATGGTGAGGGAGAACTAGCACATTCTCCTTTGCCTTTCTGGATGGTTCCCTCAGTTCCTTTACCCATTTCTCTTCATCTGCTTACCCTTTAATATTGCGATTCTTCAGGCTGCTGTGCCTGACCCACTTCCTTCCCTGCTTGTGATGATACCTGCTCCTGTGGTTTTAATTATCCCTCATTTCCTGTGGACTCTGACGGCCATGTTTTTTATCCTGGTTGAATCTCTTCCCTGAATTTGAAATACGCTTTTTTACCATATCTGTCTACTTGAATATTTTTTCATTGCTGCAAACTGCAAATATCTGAAGTTCAAATAATTTCTTCTCCTCCTCTCTCATTAACCACACCAACTTGATTATCTTCTTCTGGGCTTCCTTATCTATGTAAATGTCATCATCATTTAAGTGGCAAACCTGAAGAGCCTTCTTCTGGATTCTCTCTCTGCTAAGCCCACTCAGTGCCAGGGTTTATGGTTTCTGCGTGCTTTCTCTCTCACAGTTATGCATGTCTGCCTTCTGACTATCAAGACGCTAATGCTGAGTGAAATATCCCAAATTCAGAGACTGAAATGCCAAATGTTTTCTCTCATATGTGGAAGCTAGAGTAAAACCTAAGACAGGAGGATAGTCACCTGAGTTTAAGCAATAAACTCACCATAGTTGAAACTCCACATAAGCTGGGTGGACCATACCTATGAAGGTGGGGGGAGAAGGGAAGGAGGAAGAGAGGGGAAGGAGGGACAAGGGGGAACACTCAACTCCCATTAGAACACTAGCAATACACAGGCAGGCAGAGAAACTCAGAAATGTCAACAATTATTATACATGTATATGTTCATTTCAAACTATAGTATGGTGGGATTACAGAGGAGACATGAATTAAGGGAATGGATGAAGGAGGGAAGATACTGGTGTAGGATTGGCCTTAACTGACTATGTCAATATCCATGTATGCATGAATATGTAACAATAATTCCCTCGAATATGAAAGACTATGTTGAACTAATAAAAAAAGGTGCTAATCTAAAGCTGGCATCTTCTCTCATGGGTCTCCCCAAAATCACTCTTCCCCATGCCCTGTTCCCTCAATTATTCTTGCTCCTGCTCCCATAAAGAGTTTTCACAGATGCTGGAAGAATGTGGCTTCTTTCTTGTTCCTGTTTGAAGATCATCAGTGTTGTTGGTGGTGTAAAACTGATGTTCTTAACACATTACTGGATGGTTTATTTCCCCATCTAACTGGCTTGTGTGCTTCACAATACTTTCCTGCCTTCATTCCCAGCCCTAGTAATTTGACAGAGGGGAAACATTTTATTTAAAAAAAAAAACAACATCAAAACAAGAGAGTGCCCAGTTTAAAAACACCAAAGGGGTTAAGGATATGTGGATATGTTTTACATTTTTGATTAAAACTAATAGCACATTGTAAAATCATATTCTAATCAAACTTCATAAAGATGGAGCATTTTAAGGCTTATTTCCCTCAGGCAATGAAATTATGGCAAGTTATCTTTGTTGATGTGGCAATGATTCTCAAAGTTTAGAGTGTGAAATAATCAACCAGGAAGCTTCTAAAAAATGCAAATCTTCTAGTATCCAGCTCTAGGAAATTCTCAATCATTCAATAGATTTTTGGTGGGGTCCAGGATTCTACTTTTCAATAAGTTCCCAAAGTGGTTCTGACGCAGGAGGTCCCCAAGTTCACAGTTTCAGACAGTATGAAGGGGCCTGATGCCAACCTGCTGTGTGCAGATGGGTGCCGTCTCCTGACAGTTCCGGGATCACTGGAGAGAACATGCACTCACAGCTCCTTTTTATGCAACCTTTCATCTTTCATGTGTGTTCAAACTAGTTTACCTGGATAGGGTCTCAATGCCTTACGCCCAGCTGTATTCTTGCCACAGTTAAAAATGGCAGCCTCTGTAGACATAGCCTCCTTTCCTTGGGCTCATACTCTCTACTTGTCTTTCTTCAGATAAAGGTGATTTCATGAAATACTATATGTATATAATTATACCAAGGATTGAAGGATTGAAGGGACACTTAACCACTAAAGCACATCCCCAGCCCTTTTGCTTTTTATTTTGACATAGGTTCTCACTAAGTTGCTGAGGCTGCTTTTGACCTTGTGATCCTCCTGCCTCAGCATCCCAAATCACTGGAATTAGAGGCATGCACCTGGCCATTTTTTTAAATCATATCCTCAGCATGCCTGGAAGTGGGCTTTCTCTCTGTTTTTCTCCTCCTTCCCTTTCAGTCACTCAGTTGAGCAAATGTTTAACAAGAGTTTTCTATGTGACCAGCTCTGTGACAGGCACAGGCGGATCTAATAGCAAATTAGTTCAACTCTGTCCCACTTCCCACAATGTTTGGCATCCACAAGTAGAGGTAACAAGGAAATAAGAGCGTTGCATAACACATTTTAATCACAGTTGTGGAAGTGCTATGAAGGAAAAAATATAGGTATCATAACAGCAAATACCGTGAGGGTCATGTACAAACACACCCACACACTATTAGACTTTCCTTCCTCTTCCATTTCTGCAGATTTGTAGTGGAAAAAAAGTATCTCTTTGACCTAGACACTGTGAGATGCTAGATTTGGCAACTGATCAAGAAGGCTGTTAGCAGTATCTGGTTGTTCCGAGTCCTGAAATATCCTCCAGTGTTTAGGGAGAAGTTTTAGATGGTGATATTTTTCTCACAGTTGAAATAACACCCAAGAAAACTACTTTTCCCTTATAATAACATTCTGTAAGACAAAGAAAATATATTTGAGGAAGGTTTAAATCTATACTAGGTGGCATATGTGCTGTTTGGTCAGCCTGGAAAAGAGCATTTGTTATCTGCTGTGGGATCTACCTCTTGCACTGCAGAGTCAGAGTAAAGACCCAAAGAAGCAGATGGAGTGTGTGTTGTTACACATTCAGGGAACACTGCGGATGGCTGTCTTGCTCTTATTCCTTTGAGTGTCATGATGTTCGGGCTTCATGGTTATTTTGTTTTAAGGAGTTGAGTTGTTGTACAATCATAAATGCATATGAAGTAACAATGTGCCATGCACTTGTTCCTAATCCAGTGTCACCCCCACATTGCCCACACCCAAGTCTCTTAAAAGAGTTCTTCTGGAGTTGGTCCTGCCCCCTATGCCCTCCCCACCCCCATTAATAAAAAGAAGGAAAAAGGGAAATGAAAAGAAAGAAAACATGGTCTGTTTTTCTGGATGAAATGACTTAGTAG
This sequence comes from Aplodontia rufa, assembly GCA_004027875.1. Taxonomy (NCBI): domain Eukaryota; kingdom Metazoa; phylum Chordata; class Mammalia; order Rodentia; family Aplodontiidae; genus Aplodontia; species Aplodontia rufa. The sequence continues at coordinate 119,481 of PVKS010000637.1, read as the reverse complement.
TGGTGAAACTTTGCAATTATAATTATATAAAAACAACAATAACAATAATAGGTAAATGTCACCCATCCTGCCTCCCAACCTGCTTTCGTGAACTTTTTTACTTGGCTGCATCCCACACAGATGTGTTCCTTGCTGAGCAGTGTGCTTCTAGCTGGGGCTGTGGAGAGAGGGCACATAAGCCCCTGTGTTTATGGCTGTGTCCAGAGCAATGGCTCCCTCTTGGCAGCTGTCTGGCTGCCAGGCTCCATGAGAGGGACCACTGATTTCTAAACATAATGCTTTGTAGAGGCTGGAATCAAAGCAGTCAGCACTGAAGAGTCCTTTCCTCTTTCAGTCTCTCTCGCCACACATTCAGGGAGGATTCAGCAGCGAACACATAACAGTCTTAAAACACACAGAGCTTTCACATTTTAATTGTCTGAAAATGGTATGCACTATTCATTTAAATATTAGCTTTAGAGCTTTTAATTAGTCACAATAACTTTCTCCCCGACCTGGTGAGTCTATTGCTTCCTCCTTCAGCAGTATTAAATAATTCATATCTGAAAGATTTGATTTGAGGAACTAGAGAAACACCTGATTTTGCTAGGAAATACATTAATAACTCCTAGAGTTACAATTCGACTACAACCGTGAAGTAGCTATGTGAGTGATAAAATGGAAAAGTATGTTTTAAGAGCAGCAATATTTTATTAGTTAAGAATCTGTTGAGTACAAGGGATAGCAAGCCAACTAATGTGGCCTGAATCAAAAGATAGATTTATTTGAAAGTCTAGAAATTAAAAAGTCCATCCAGGTATGGCTGGATCTGGGAGTCCAAATTCCGTAGTCAGCACTCAGCTTTTCTCCTTCCGTATCTTTGCTTTCCTTTGTTCTCAGCTGTCTCGTTACTGAACTTGTGGTAGCCCCTGGTAGCTTAGGTCCACATTTCTTTACAGCTATCAAATGCAGTCTTCTGAGTAGTTCTAAGGTTTAACTTTAATTGGACTAACGTAAATAACATCATCAATCATCAAGCTAATGTGCTGTCAAGCAGATGGAATAGATGTTCATTTTCCAGGCCTGGATCACTTGACTACTCTTGAGAATGAAATGGACGTGAGGCTAACTGATCGGTGTCATCTGAATCACAGAGAGAAAAACTTCAGTATTATCACCCAAGGGAAAACCAGGTTCCCGTTTCAGAAGAGAGAAAAATGAACGCTGGATAGTCAAAAAGAGTTAATGTCCATTACTTGTAGAGTATGCAAACACCCTTCCTTGCAGAGTGGCCCAGCTCTTGCCTTTGCCAACTAGGCCTAAGTTGTTGTGCCCTCTCCTAGGGTTTTGAATGCAGTGAGCTTCATCCCACCTAAAGTTCACTTTACTTGCCCTGCATCAGACAATTCCGTTTTCCCTGAACACACCCTTCACTTGCCTGCTTCCTCCAGCCTCTGGCCCTTGTTTTTCTCTCTCTCTTGCCCATGTTGTAGTACTCTGGATCCTGCATCCCAACTCAATTAAAATCTCTTTTTTTTTTATTTGCGACCCAAACAGATTTCACTGCTCCCTTCTCTTTTTTCCATTGCTCTACTAGGATAGCTGCCAAGTTGTGCTCCAGCTAGGAGCATTGGTCTTCCCACCTACTTTGCAAGTTCCTTGGAGAGTCTGAGCTGTGTCTTTTGTCCCTTTTGTAATTATCTGATAAAATTGTGTCAAAATAGCACTTTACAATACCTTCTCATGGAGGTATCTGTTATGGTTTGGATGAAAGGTGTCCCCTAAAAGTTCAATCTATAAGATGATGCAAAGTCTGAGAGGCGAAATGATTAGGCTACCAGAGCCTTAACCCAAACAGTGAATCCCCTGGTAGGAATTGTGTGGAAAGTGCAGGCTGGTAGGGTATGGCTGGAGGAGGTGGGTCATTGGGAGCCTGCCTTTAAGGTGTGTGTTTTGTATCTGGTGAATGGAATGCTCTCTTTCTGCTTCATGCTGTGATATCTTGAACTGCTTTCTTCTGCTTCCTGGAGCCATGCCTTCTGCCATGATGTTCCACCTCACCTGGAAGCCCAAGGAATGGAGCTCGCCTTCTATGGACTGAGATCTCTGAATCCGTGTGCCCCCATATAAACTTTTCCTCCTAAAATTGTTCTTGTAAGGTCCTTTAGTTGCTGGATTAAAAACAAAACTGGTACAAAGACATGGGGCTGTTGCTGTGACTAATCTGGCCATGTAGTTCAGATGCTTTTGTAGCTTTTTGGGATTTATGGGCAGAATTTTTAGATGTTTAGCAGTGGAGGTTGGAAATGCTTTGGACTGTCATAAGTAGAACTTAATGGGAGATTCTTGTGGGGGTTCAGAAGGCCAGGATGCCGATAGGACTGTGCATAGTAAAGATAGGGCTCAATAGGTTTCAGAGGAGAAGGAGGACTCCATTGGAAATTAGACTAGAGGCCATTCCTGTTATGTTCTGGCTGAGAGGTTGTCTGCATTTTGCCCGTATCCTGAAACTTTTCTGTGAAGTTGATTTTCAAAGCAACGGACCTCTTTATCTGGCAGAAGAAATGTCTAAGTCGCATAGTGTTCAGGCAGTGGCATGGGTATTGCTGGTGACTTTTAGTCAAATTTATTGTGCTAATAAGGAGCAGAAAGCAGGGCAGGAAAGATTTGAAAAACTTGAAAGATGGGAGTAAAACTGGGGCTAAAGAAACTGTAGTTATTAAAGACATTATTGCTACTGAAAAACTGCTTACTGCTTTGCCTACAGGCAATAAGAAAGATGGGCTGAGTGCATACTGGTACTGGCAAGACCACACTCATCTCAGGCTCAAAGGAGTAAAAGTTCCATTGAGAAGAGACCAGTGGAGCAACATGGGGGTGAAGGAAGATTTTTCAGCATGCTCAGCCACCCAAGCACTCAGAGGCTGCTGCAGCCAAGGTTCCTGGAAGCTGGGCCACTATTCCAGATGGGGCAGACCTGAGCATCAGCCACATTGTGCTCGTTCTGCAGAACTGCAGGAAGCTGGACTTAGGGAATCATGAAGGTTACTCTAAGGCTCACAGAAGTTATGAACCTTGCCTGTGGTTACCCATCTAATAAGTACCCAAGTTAGAATCTGAATACAAATCTTCTTGATTCCAAAGTCAGAGGTGCTAACCACTGTGCAAACTTATGCTGAAACCACTCTGCTTCCAGATGGGTACTTGTCCAGATATTAATGGATGCACTAAAGAGACTAGGTGCTGCTTCCCCACTCTGCAGCCACCTGATCCTATCCCCACCATCCTGCTTTCCAGACACGGTATTTTCCAAAGTAATGGATTAAGTATAGGAGTATCCATGGTCCCAATTTTTAAGAATCTTTATTTCTGACTGCAATTTATTCCAGGTCTGCTGATCCACTTATGAGCATCTTTACCCAAATAAAATGATATTTTTTGTAATAAAAGTTCACTCTGAAGTTGGAAAGATTTTCAAAATGCATACCCTTCATGGAGATTGCAGTTGGTCATTCTTACGTAAACAAGGCAGTTAGACTTGTACCCAGTAGGTGGCACTAAACTTTCCCCTCCTGGCTATGAGTGTAATTGGATACAAAGCTGTTACTAAGCAGCTGAAGAAAAGGACTCATAGATTGTTGTTCCATTGCTTCCTGCCAGTTAAATCATTCTAGTTGAAGCAGGATTCTTCTTCAACTCCCATACAACCTTTCCCCAGACCCAGAGCAGATCAAATAAATCAAATACAGGTAATTATATGAACAGAGAGAAATGAAGCTAGACTCAAGTTCGGCAGTCTGCATAGATCACCCTCCCAATTGCTGGCTCTTCGGTACTGTAAGTTGCTTAGAGATGATGAGGGTTGAGGGAGAGAACATGCAGATGCATTGGAAGGCATTAGGAGGAAAAATGCCTCCAACGCAGCACCTGGATTGGAGTGGCAGGCTGTCCCGGGAAATGCTTTGCTCTACATAGTCAGGGCACCTGAATGCCTTGATTAGGGACGATAGCTAGTCACTCCACCAACATTTTCCAAATTTCTTCTAATGATTCAAATCATTCTAGAAGCTAAAATGGATAAAAAGGCTGAAATAGCCGGGCTTACCAGCTACTAATAAAAAATGTAATACCCACTGATGCAGCCATACTGTTCGCATACCTACTGAGGAATTGGGAGCAGGGTGCTGGACTTCCAAGGGATGTTTTCTGCCCCAGTGGAGCTTACAGCCTAGCAGAGAATACAAATATTAAACAAATATTGGCACAGAACTAGTATGATGAATGTTATAGTAGCAATAGCAAGCACTGTGGGAAGAAGGTCTAGGGAGAGTGGAATGCAAGACCTCCTAGGAGAGATGGTTTTAAGAGGGGAGCCAAAGGTGAGTTGGAAATAAGTGGTAGAATGAAGAAAGGGAGGAAAAGTAAGGGACTCATGTCAGGTTAGAGGGAAGAGTGTGTGATGACTCAGAAGGAGGTGAGAATTAGGTACCTTGAAAAATTGAAAATCTGTGGGGCTGGAACTGGGAAGGCAAGGAAAAAAGTGGCAGAAGATGGGATTGAAAAGATTGATAGTTAGGGCCAGATGGTGCAAGCCCTTTTATACCACTTTAAGGAAGTTAAAGTGTATTCATATGCAAAAGGGAACCACTGATAGATTTGAAAAATAATAGCATCATAATATCAGATGCTCATTTATTTATTCAACAATATTTATCATATACCTTTTATGCACCAATGTGTCAGGTGCCACAAACTATAAGGGAGGTATAAATTTCATGAAAATTTTAAAAGTATTTCTAATTCAGGAAGGAGGGAGGCAGAAAAGCCATCTTAAAATGAACAAGACCATTCATGCAACAAAAGGTGGCTGAATACCCTGGCCTGCCTCAGGATCTGTTCTAAGATGCAGGGATTCAATTGAGTTAGATACTGATGTCATCATGAAGAACATTCACGTGCGTACTGGTGATTAGGAGAGGGGCAAGAGCACATCAGAGCTAAATGAGAAAAAATCCCAGGCAACTGAAGCTCCTGCCCTAGTGGACAGCGGTATGGCACAGCAGAAGCCAGTATGAGTAAGGATCCAGGCATACTAGTGCTTATACCTTTATGTTCACAATCCCATTATTTAAAAAAGGACTGTGCCCCACTAAAAGGAATCAGGAGTCCAAGGAGGAATAGTTGGCTCCAGATTTGGACAGAAAATGTATAAGATGAGCCTGGGCAATTTTTTTCAAACCAGTTAGCAAAGTCACAAAGTCTAATGGAGTCACATCTGAAGGACACAGGACCGAGCTTAGAGGGGCTCTGAATGACAAATGAGAGGATACTTTGAACATCAAATCAAGAATTTTTTTATTTGATTGTTAAAAACCTCAGGGAATTCATAAAAATCCATAGGTTTAAAAAAATAGTAAAAAAGCCCTTTCTCCAAAAACATCCAGAAAGACTCATCGATCAATAACCTCACACTCTGAAAACTGGTAGTTAAGGGAAAATAATTAAACATTTATTCTTCCTTTCTCCAATAAGCAGTATTTCAATGTGACCAAGTAGCCCCAGGTAATGAAAAGTATTTCTTTGTAGAAAAGCTCCAGTTAATAAATGGGGAAGGATTGAAGAAATAACAGAATTAGAAAATCACCATTTTGCCATGTCTAATGAAATAATTAGCAAAGATTATCAATGAATAAAAAGTACGGAGAATTTTAAAATGTACGAAGAATTTTTCAGTGGAGAGATCAGGCTCCTTCCATCTGAACCCTCTGATCAGATTTAAGCATTACTCTTATGAAAGAAGCCAGAAATTTTCACCACTCAATGCAAGGTCAAACTTGGTATATAACTTGGTAAGAAAGGTCAACCCTGGATATAACTAAACCCTTGGAGCTCACATTTTGTTTACAAGGAATATACAGTATAGAGAAACAAGTTTAAATCCATTATGAATAAACAAGTAGAAATTCAAGAATGTGAAAATTTCTGAACCACTTTATTCAGTTAAACAATGGAATGGGGGTGTAGCTTAGAAGTAGAGCATTTCCCTAACATGAGTAAGGACCTGAGTTCAACCCCCTGATGGCCAACAAAAAAGTTTCCTTCTGTTATGCAATAGAATGAAAAAATAAAATAATGGAGGCATCACTATTATATATTAAAGGATTCTAGGATATCCAAATGCAATGTATAAATCCTATTTGGATGTTCTTTTGAGCAAATCAACTATAAAATAGCATTTTTGATGCAGTCAGGAAATGTGGATATAATGGATAAGGAACTCAAAGAAGTATTGTTATTTTTGTTAGGGTCGATGCTGGCATTGTGATTATATAGGAAAATATCTATCATTTGAAGAAATGCAATGAGAAGTACAAAGGGGTAAAATGATCTGAGGTCTGAGAGTGGCTTAAAAATAATTAGCCAAAAGAGGAAGAGTTGGTGTATAAAACTAGTGTAGCAAAAATCTAGCCAATCATTGAATATGTGTGTGATATACAGACATTTGCTATATTGTTCTTTTCTTTTGTGTATGCTTGAACTTTTTCATGAAAAACCTTGGTTGTAGCCTGAGGTGGTACAGGCCAAGGTCTCAAAACAGTGATGGAACTTTTACAGTAGAAGCTCAAGTACTAGTGTGATGTCACAGAGCTACTCAGGACCAGAGCTATGACCTGAATTCTGTGCTGTTTCTATAACATCTCTCACTTTGCTTTGGTGGAGCACATTCAAACATGACCTCTGGCTCAGGAGGAGGTTCTAGTGTTGGGAGGATGTGGCACCATTTTTTTTCTTAAATCTTAACCATTTCCCTAGAACTAGAAAAGAATACTATGGCTTAATAATATGCTTCTGGAGGAAGAAGTTTTCCAACCTCTGATTGATGAGCCATCAGGCATTAATGAGTGATTTTTTCACTGGCTAAAAGTTAGACAAGACCTTGGCTTCTAGCATTTTCTGAGTCATGGGCAAATCCCAGGCATGTTGATCATATGCAGTATGTTTCTGCTTTTATCACCAAGTATGAAAATGTGAAATAATTTAATGAGAGGATTTTTTTTTGTACCTGGTCACTTTCAAGCAACAATTCCACATTTGGATGGCACCTGTAACTCTCTTTTTCTGTGCAGTTCTGGGGAGCTTTCTCTGGTTCAGTAAAGAGATAGTAGAGCTAGCACAGTTGAAAAATAACCAGCTTGACTTTCAGGAAAGTAACAGTCATTGGCATTGCCTATGACTACACGGCATACATGAAGTGGCTTTCCAAATGTTAGCTCATTCACTTCAACATACATTTTAATTAAATAAAATTATTCTGGAGCACTGATTTTAGAAAACTCAAGGCCTAAGAGACCATCAAAGGCTCATCATTCACTTTTCCTTCTCTGGAAAGCCAGGGAGAATGGTTGCAGAGATATCAGGTACTTGGGATGCTCTTAAGTGCGGATGAAATTTCTAAGATGGTACCCATGGAGGTTGCACATTAAAGAGTAGGCAACAAAGAAGTCTCCATTTTATTTCATTATAAATGTGTAAGGAATGTATAAATGTGTAAGGAAATTATAAGACTGTGGCTTTGTAGGCAGTGGATATTACCAAGAAGAAAATCACAGAACAAGGTAGCTGAAGAAGTTAATAATAAGTAAGCTCTAGGAGGAACCATGTTCAGCTTGTTTATTGTTGAATCCGTAGACTGTTTCCTGGCCCAGTATACTGGACAAGTGCTTATTGAATGCATGAGCGATTGAATGAATGAGTGAAAGAAAAGTAGTGTGCTCTCCCTAAAATGTGGCTCAAACATTTGCTTATTCCATGCCAACTAGAGTGCCATCAGGCAAGCAGCAAGATGAAATTTTATTGTTTGCAAATTGTAAATCACAAAAAGGTATGAATTCTCACATATGTTATAGATTTATTAATCTTTCTCAAAGCATGGCAAGTACAGCTGAAAGTGTGTGTACCGCTCTTCTTCTCACCCTCTGAATTCAGTCACGATTCACCCCTTCCTAGCACAGAAGCTCTCCTGCTAGATCTAGCCTTCTTCAGACTCCTTCTTCAGACTTCTGTGTACCCAGAGGATTCTACACACTACTCTGCATACAATCCATCATTTTCTACCCAAGTCCAGGTTCCCTAAAATGCCTGTCTGTCTACAGATTACTCAGAAATGTCCAGCCAGGCACACTCTGTGAATGTAATCCTCTTCCCCCAACCCAGTCTTCCCAGCCTTCCCCCACCAGGAATCTCTAGTCCAGAATGGGCTTGCTTCTGAATCCCAGTGCTGGCAGGCTGTGAGCAGTCAGCAAATCCATTCAGAAGGAAGTAGGCAGATGCACTCAGTTCCTTCATTGCCCCAAATGCTTAGGAATTCTGTTTAGCTAGAAACCCTACTTGTGATGAGTCACAGTCATTCACGCATTATGTATACAGTTTTGACAACTCAAGGTTCTTACTGAATATTTCTATGTGGATTTCAGCTATATGTATGTACCTATGAGGAGGACCTAACTTCCCTAGCCTTATTTCCATGCTTCCCTCCTGTATGAGTCAGTTCAGGCTGCCATAATTAAATACCATAGACTGGGTTGCTTATGCATCCGTAATTCTTCTCTCACAGTTCTGAATGGAGGCTACCAGTTTGAGATCAGGATGCTAGCATGGTTGAGTTCAATAGAGGCTTCTTTTCATGGCTTAAAGATACCATCTTCTCACTATATTTGTGCATGACAGAGTTCTGCTCTCTTCCTCTGCTTATAAGAACACCAGCCCTGTTGGACTAGGGTCTTACCTTTATGACCCATTTAACTTAAATTGCTTTCTAAAAGAATTTTGTCCAGATACAATTACATTGCAGTAAGAGCTTCCATTCAAAATATGAATTCTTGGAGAACACAGTTTGGTCCTTAGCACCTCTCCATTATCACCCATTGTTCCAGTTCTTTGTCATATTTAAGCCAATGCTCAAACTACAAAAACAAACAAACAAATAAATAAATAATCCCCAGGCTTTATTATAATTGGTCAGAAACAAGAAAACTCAATATTGGAAATTTTTAATGAGTTCAATTCTTCAGATGATCTTTTATTTGTGTTTTACCAGGGTTTGGAGAGATCTGACACCTTTTGCAATTTATCCCAATGTTGTACTTCAGGAGCAGCCATTGAGCCAGTGATCAGGAGCACCAACTGTGGTGTCAGATCTGAGCCTTTTAAGATGACAAACTTTTGTTCTCCCCTAACCAGCATTCCCAATCTCCTCTCCTGATTTATGTTTTGCTGTTGTGCATATGGTCTTCTAACATATTTATTAATTTACATATTTATTTTAAGACATTTTTCTTTAATTCCCTTTAGGATATAATCCAGCAATACAGGCACTGTTAACTATTTTTGTTCACTGACATTCTCCCACAATAGATTCTGTTTCTCTGGAAAACCCTGACTACTACAGCTTTTGGAATCAAGAGTAGTTTTTAGAGGAATAGAATTTACTGATATTCTTTAAATTGGTTCTGAGATTGCAGGAATTGTTTCTCTAATTTGATTACTTTTAAAGATGCTGATGACTCTATTTCCAGTAGTAATGAAAAAAAAAATAACAAACTCTGAAAGTGCATTATGTAATCTAGTGATGGAAATGTACATAGCACTACTGGATACTCCTAATCAAATACTAATAAAATATAAGAAGCTCAGGGACAGTGCATAATGATACTTCCAAATATGTGTATGTAATGAATATAATGAGATTGGCTGATTGTTCCTACTGTTACTGAATAAAGTAGGGAAAGAAAAGTGTGAGTTCAGAGATTTAAATTCCCAGTTCAAATACTACATAAATGACCTGAAAGTTTCTATGTATATCCTGAAAGAAATTTTCTACATACAAAAACTACAGGGGTGAGAATGCTGAAAATCAAACTCAGAATCTCATTCTGCAACTGGCTGAATTATAATAGAAGTTAAAATCTCAGCCTCAAGTGTCTACTGTTTAAAGTGAGGGAACTTATTGGGAATGAATAGAATTTTCACAGTTGGAATGGGGATGTGTGAGAAAAATTTAGTGACACTAGGGATACGGAACCCTGAAATTCTGATGTCTTCTTTGCTAGTGAAAGTAGTTTTGCCACTCCTAGTTGAAGAAGCTTCCCCACCTCCAGTGAAAGTGCTCTCTCCTCTCCTATGTTGTCTGAGGAAGCTGTAATTGTTCTCTTCCCTTGGGCAGGGACCATGCAAGACAATGATGAGTCCTCTCATGATGTACCTGTATCGCATCCATTTGATCAAGACTTATAACAAACTGAAGTGACAACAGGACTCTACAGGTGAGGTACAGAGTATGACCCATGAGAAGTTATGCTATGTTTCAAAAGAACTGCAGGAGATTTCTAATTTATATGGACCAAAATCTAGGAAATAAGTGTGGTAATGGATGCTAAGGGTGTGGGATTGTGCTGGAAGGAACATAAATTTGGACCAGGCCAGCTAACTAGAGCCCATAAAGCAGAGAGTCTGCATTTATTATTTCAGCACATGGAGTTTTAAAAGGCTCTAAGTACTTGTTTGCTTGATTTACTGATATATGGAACAGCAGGGTGACCCACAATGAAAGAGTTAGAAATGCTGGATCTATCTTGGTTTAACATAGAGAAGGAATTCAAAGACTTGGGGTGGTTTATATTTGTTATTTAAGACCTTCTCACCTACCCTGCAAGCTTGAAGAAGACATAATTTTCACCAAAAATTTGAGAAAAAATTATGTATATATATAGATAGATACATATGTATGTATATATATACATATGTATATGTATATGCACATGTATATACACACATATGTATATATGAATGAGAGAGACCCAGCTACATTTCACAGTAGGCCCACAAATCTTTCCTGTGATTATTTTCTTGGTTCCAAGACACATAATTGGAATAGATATAGTCAACAACTGCCAAAATCCCCATATTGATTCACTCACTTGGGGAGTGAAGACTATTATGATGCACAAGGCCAAGTGTAAACTACTGGAATTCGTTCTACTTACAAAAATAGTAAACCAAAAGCAATATGCATTCCTGGAAGAATTCCAGAGACTAGTGCCCCCAGCAAGGACTTGAAAGATTCAAGGGTGGTGATTTCTACCACATCTCCATTAACCCACCTATTTGGGCCCATGCTTCTACAGACAGACAGGTCTTGGGGATGACAGTGGATTATCACAAGCCTAACTTGAAACTCCAGTTGCAGCTGTTCTACCAGATGTGCTTTTACTGCTTGAGCAAATTCATATCCTCTGGAATGTGATATGCAGTTATTTATCTGACAAGTGCTTTTTTCTCCCTGTCAAAAAGTACCACCAGAATCAACTTTCTTTCAGATTATAAGGCTAGCAAAATCTTCTACTGTCCTACCTCAAAGGCATATCAACACACCATGCCTACATCATATTTTAATATTATCCTAATTGGTCCTCATGAGCAAGAAATAGCAACTACCCTAGACTTAATGGTAAGACATTTTCATGCTGGAGGATTTTCATATCTGACATCACCTCCTCCAGTATGAAAATGTCTTACCATTAAGTTCAGGGCCTTCTACTTCATCTACTTCAGTGAAATTTCTAGGGCTCCAGTGGTGCAGGGATAGTTTGGACATGTCTTCTAAAGTGAAAGACAAGTTGTTGCATCTGTCCCTTCCTACAACTGAGAAAGGGGTATGTTGTGCGTCTCTGGTCTTTCTAGGCAATGCATTCTCCATTTGAGTATGTTACTTGAACCCATTTAAAGAGTGCCCCAAAGAGCTATGTTTTGAGAAGAGCCTAGAATAAGAAAAAGTTCTGTAACAGTATGGGTTCTAGGCTGCCCTGAGAGCTGCTCTGCCACTTGGGCTATAGGATCCAGCCACTGAACTGGTGTTTGGAAGGTATGAGAGACTGAAGGGGATGCTGCTTGGAGCCTTCGGCAGGGCCTGTAGGTGAAAAGCAGAGTAGGCGCTAGGATTTTGGAGCCAAGTGCTGTCATCTTCTGCAGATAACGACTCTCCTTTGGAGAAACAACTCTTGGCCTGACTTAGAGATGAGCACTTAACTGTGCCACAAGATTACACTCGTCCTTAGTTTCCCACCATAAACTAAGTGTTATCTGAACCACCAAGCCATAAAGCTGGGCACACTCACCAGTACACCATCATGAAATAGAAATGATACATATATAACTGGGTATGAGAAGCCCCAGAGGCACAAGTAAGCTACATGAAGAAGTGGTTGCAATGCCCATGATCCCTGCCTTCTGCCTCAGTTGATAGAAGAAGAGGAAACCGAGGCCTGACTTACAATGGTCGTGCATAATACGGATATACCACCTGCAAGCAGACAGCTTCAGCTCCATAGCTCACTTCAGGGACACCCCCAAAAGACAACAGTGAAGGGAAATCATCCTAGTAGGTATAACTTGCTCACCTTGCTTAGAAAGAGAAGTGGTCACATGTGTGATTCATAAGCTGTGATCAATATTTTGGGTGGTTATAGACTTGAAAGGAACACAACTGAGAAATTAGGGACAAGGATTTTGGGGGAAGAGGCTAGATTTCTCTGAATTGGCAAAAAAAAAAAAAGTGAAGATATTTGTGTTCATATGAATTTTCACCAAAAGGAGCAGAGCAGGATTTTAACAGCCAAGTATACAGAATGACCCTTTCAGTAGACACTGGTAGCCTCTTTCCCCAGCCACCCCTATCACTGCTCAATGGGCTCATGAACAAAGGGGCTATGGTGGCAGGGATGGAGGCTATGCATGGACTCAGCAACACAGACTTCCACTCACCAAGCCAGCCTGGATGTGGATACCACCTAGTGCCCCATCTGCCAGTAGCAGAAACCAACACTGAGCCTGCATAAGGCACGATTCCAGGGTGAACAGACAGCTATGTGGCAGCAGGTTGATTGCATTGGACCTCTTCCGTAGGATCAGTGTTTTGATCATTCTGGTGTAGACACTTGTTCTGTGTAGGGCTTTGCTTTCTCTGAACACTGTGCTTCTACCAAACCATTATCCATGGACTTGCATCATGCCTTACCTATGTTGCAACATAGATAAGAACACCATGTTGCTTCTTCAAGGAACTTGCTTCAAACAAATAAAGCATGGCAAAGGGCCCAGGCTCATATAATCCACTGATCTTACCTGGAACAGCAGGTTTGAAAGAACAGTGCAGTGACCTTGTAGAGACTCAGTTATTGCACCAGCTAGGAGTCAATACCTAGGAGTCAATAGGGCTGGAACATGTTTTGCAGGAGACTGAGTATTTCTGAATCAACAGGCGGTGAGTAAATGTTGCTATTTCTTCCATAGTCAGGGCTTATGGGTCCAGGAATCAAGGAATAGAAATGGAAGAGGCATCTCTCAATAATTCTTCCAGAGACCCACTACCAAAAATATTTGGTCCCTATTCTCATATCAATATTCTCTTCTGGTTTAGAAATCTGTGATGGTTTAGATCTGGAAAGGCTTGAGCCCCAGTTTGTGGCACTATGACAAGGTGGTAGAAACTTCAGGAGGTAGGAGATGGTTTGGGGCTGCCCTGGAAGGCCTTACTTTGTCCCCAGTCCTTTATGTGCTTGCTCACTGTATCTGCTTCCTGGCCACCATGAGGTGGAAAGTTCTGCTCTGCTGTGTCCCCTCTGCCATGGTATTATGCCTCACCACTGGCCCAGGAATAGTGAAACCAAGTAATCGTTGACTGAAAACTCTGAAACTGTGGACTGAAATGCATCTTTCCTCATCTAAGTTGATTTTCTCAGGTAATTTGTCACAGCAACCAACAGCTAACTAACATCAGGTTTTCGTGGAAGCTACAACAATGATTCTTTTGATATAGAAGTTAAGATTGCCTTCCAGGTATCTTAAGAACTTCATGTTTCTAAATTAGTGGGCAAAGAGGAGAGTTACTGTGCTGCCTGGGGAGACGGCTCCTAACCATCATGGGGGAAATTGGGCTGCTACTCCACAATGGAGGCAAGGAAGGAAGACTACGTCTAGCACATGGGAAATCCTCCAGGGTTTTCTCTTAGGATTACCATTGTCCTCTGATTAAGATCAAGACCTACCCAATCGAGGTAGGTCTATGAATGGCCCAGCCCCCTCCAAATAAGGAATAATGACTAGTGGGGGTGCTCAGTTAATGAACTCTGCGTTTATCACTATTTTCTCCTTATTTTGTTATGAATGTTTGTTATTATGTTTGTGTTATATATTATGCAAACATCTTTGTTTTCTTCTATTGCCTTATCATGTAACATAAGAGACATTGACTTTATATCATTATATTTAAGTATTGTTAATTTCACACTATACAATTCAAGTTACAGGATATGAAGGTGAATAGTAAGCACAATTTAAGGACTTTACCTTCTCCTCTGGAGGATAGGTTAGTGTGTCCTCAGAATATTTGAAATCGTGTTAAGCAGCATGACAATTGTTAGTATCTTTATGTGGAGACTGAATATCATTTAAGGAGATATGTTTGGGTGTAAAGTTGACAGCAGATTGGCTTGTCATGGTTGCTTGTATATGTCAGCAACTGGGCCAGCGGTATTCAGATATTTGGCAAGGCCTTATTCTGGCATGTCCATGAGGGTATTTCTGGATGAGATTGATATTTTAATCAGGTGAAGGTCTGAGTAGAACAAAATCTGAGCCTCCCTGGAGTAAGGGGAAATTCCTTTTCCCAGATTGTCTTCAACTGGAACATGAATCTTTTCCTGCTATCAGACTCAGACTGAAACCTTAGCTCTTCCTGGGTCTGCAGCCTACAAGCCTTGAGCTAGAACTGTACCATCGACTCTGTGGGGTCTCCAACTTGCCAACTTTGCGAATTATCAGACTCTATAACTGCATGAGCCACTTCCTTTGCCAATCTATATCCATCCCTCCCCCTGCTCCCACTCCTTTCTCATTCTTTCTTTCTCCAAACAGAAATAGGAGATACTCAGTCTCTCTCTATATCTATATGCTGTTATTACATGCTTTTTTTCTGTTCTGCTGATTTGGCCTTCTTCATCCTCTCTGCTTTTGTCTCCTCCACTTTTCTCATGTTAGACTTTTGGGCCCAGATTAAGTAAGGAGCAAAGAAAGCCTGACTAAGCAGATGGGGCCTGTTCCCTGCTCCTTTCCCGCTGCCTGAACACACTTGACCCCACTCAATGAACAAACGTTCAGCGTGCAAGAAGAACTACTAGCGTTGTATTTCAAAATTTACAACATGTTAAGGAAGGAATTGTCATCTCTAACAGGCAGATAAAGACACCGCAATTCAGTGATCTGAGGCGATCATCCCACGCTCAAAGAAGCTCAGTCACTACTGGTTGTTGGACTTTGGGTCGGTTTCTTAACTTCTTTTGTCTCCAGTTCCTCATCTGTAAAATGGGGACAGTGAAAGGACAGCACCAGTATTTGGAACTCTTGTGAAGATTAAAAATTATTGCCTTATTAAATCACATAGTAAGGAGAGACTAGGGAGAACATCATCTGGAACATAACCAGCCCATCATCTTGCCATATAGTATTTTCTGCTCAGAGCCTTAATTTCCTATGGGGAGGTAGAGTAAACGAGCTCTAAGTGTTCCCCCTATGTGAAAGCACTAGGATTCCAGGCCTCCTTGAACCCAGAGGCACCTAGCCACATCCCAGCCTTTTATTACTTTAATTTTTCATTTTGAGATAGGGTCTCACTAAGTTTGCTTAGGGCTTACCTAAGTAGCTGAGGCTGGCTTTGAACTCCTGATCCTCCCGTCTCAGCCTCCCCAGCTGCTGGGATTACAGGTGTACACCCTTTCACCCAACTTCAAGAGCTCCATTTGTAACTTGAGCTGTCTCCTATGGAGTTGGACAATAGGTGGGGCATGGGTTTCAGTTGTCACATGGCCCCATCCCCCCAGGAACCTCTGCAGCCCACGGAATCAACAGCTTTTCAGAGCTCTGTCTCAAGGGGCCCCTCCCCATGCTGACTCATGGCCTTGATTGACAGGCTGCCCCCTGCCCCACCCTGCTTCTGAGGATCATCCCACGATAAGGTGTCCACACACCTTGTTCCACTGGGCTGCAGGCCCTCTGTTCTCTCTCTTTGTCAGCAGAGGTTTTGATATAAAGGAAAAGGGGTATTATTTGTGCATTCATTTATCCGTAGATGATGCTCTCTTTGGGTAACTGAAATGCCTTGACTTTAGAGGAGGTTATTTTTTATTGTACCTACTTAAAGGAACAGACAGGCAACTTTCTATAATTACCTTCAAATTCAGAAGAGAGCTCTATCTGTATCCTTATGAAAAGTTGAAAGAAATGAGTGCCTCTCTTTATCTCCTCCTGGCTTTGAATGGGCTCTGTAAAAATTGTATTGGTTTGTGCTCAGAAACTGGTAGGAGACATGACAAAGTAGGGAGAAATGGTTCCTTGTGTGCTTCCTATTTCTCTCTCGCGTTATTTCTTTTAGAACATGCAATACAGTCCTGCCTTGGAATGTACTCCTTTGTGAAACATCAGTGCCTTTGCCACCTGCCTGGAAATGGTCCTTCAAGGGTTTTGATAAATCAGTCGCAAAGGTGTCTGGTTTCATTGTTACATCCGTAAGTGCCTTTGGTGAAAGGCTCTTTTCTTGCTACCTAGAGAAATTGGCCTCAGTGAGTCTTAGGAGAGCCTTAAAATTGGCTACAATGTATCAGAAGGGGAGAGAGAATGATTTTTCTCTCCTAACTTTATTTTCTTGTGGAAAGACACAGAGGGCATTTAAGAGCAAGGGAAGCAAGTAATGAAACGAAAATGGTCATTCTGAGAGTCTCTTCTGTAAGTGCCTTTTTTTTTTTCCTGATGCTGTGATGCTAAGTTTAAATGTAACTTTGGGGATCTTTCTTGGTATTCTTTATGAGCAATGCACCCCCTCTAAGGAGCTGCCCCATTCCCCCGCAGCCATGGGAGCGAGGAGAAGCCACCGTAGGGACTTTATGACACAAATCTCCAAGCCTGACAGTTGAAGTGGCATTTCTCCTTATGCAAGATCACCTCTAGGACCACAGGACAGAGCTGCAGAATGGATGGGCATTGGCAATGTTGGAAGGAATGAAAGGTGATATCACAGCTCAATGATTACAAGAGAGATCTATACAGATTTTTTTTTTGAGAGAGAGAGGAACAGTGAGAGAGAGAAAGAGAGAATCAAATTCTATCTAGTCTCTCATGTGACTTTCGTTGCTCTGACACTTACCTGTGTATGTGGTGCTGGGGTTGAAACCCTCATACTCGTGGGTGTCAGGCAAACACTGTCACCACTGTGCCACCACTCCAGCCCTGAGAGCTATAGAGCTTTGATCAGGTGACTAGATCATACAAAACTATCTAGACCTTCAGAAATCAAGCAATTCTGTGATTGTCCAATTGATATAATCCGTGAGGTAAGATCTTCGAAACAGTTGGGGATGGAATTTTCTCTTGAAGGAAGTAGTGATCACTTGCCAGAACTTGGGGCCAGACAATTACATGATTACTGGAACTTGGAGAAGAAAGAGGGATCCCTTCTTGGACAGGCTAGGATTCTGAGGTGGGAGAGTGCTTGGGCCACAGGGACACAGACCAAGGACTGAAGTCACCAGCAGAGCTGCACTCTAGGGAATGCAGCATCAACAGCAGGACCTCTGGTCTCCAGGCTCAGCCTTGCATCTAAGCTTCAACCCTGAGAGATAAGGCATGAATCTCAGAATGGAATACAGGCTCTCTTTTTCTTTTCTATTCTGGGGATTCAGGTGAGAGTTGTTCCTAGACAGCCTTTGGTTGCTGGTGGAACCTCTCTGGAGCCAGCAAGCACAGTGCACAGGTCAGCTTTCATTGCAAAATCAGTAGCTGGGAGCTGAAATCTCAAGCCTTCTTTCTGTGTCGCACACTTAATTTGCACCCTGGGGGATGCAGCAGCTGGCACTTGGGCTACCCAAAGCCCCATGATGTGGGATACTGACCTTGAAGGGAGCATCTGAGTGCCAGTTTTCTGAGTGCCTCTTCTTACCTGCCCTCCCCCTAATTCCTCCTCCTCACAGTTGTTATTAACAATGCAGATACTGAATATTGAGTATAGTCTATCTACTGGCGTGCCAACAGGACTTCGAACACAGCACAGCCAAAACCAAATCCACCACTCCCTCCCCTCACCAGCTTCCAGCCTGTGTTATGTTTCTGACCTCTTTCTCCCAGTCACTCAAACCCAAAATTTCAGCTTGGTCCCCAAATCAGTCCCACACTCATAAATTCCTATTTTCACTCATTGCCTTATGGCTTCTTTTTGGTTCTTCAGCCTTTTAGAAAGTCCTTACCTTCATTGCTGCCAGAAGGCTGCTTTCAAGAGAAACTTCTCTGGGGTCCCTGCCTCTAGTCTTCCCAGCTCTTGGAAGCTGCACATTTACCTCACAAGTAATTTTCCCATTGCACAATCTTTAACACATCAGCTCTGTGTTCAAAACCTTCACCAGGGGCTGCAGCGGTAGCTTGCCTGGCATGTGCAAGGACGCAGGTTCGAACCCCAGCTCCACGTGTACAAAGTGTTGGAGTAATGAAGGCCACATGAAAAGTAAATAAAATTGAGTCTCTCTTTCTCTTTCTCACTGTCCCTCTCAAGAAAAAAAAAAAACCTACCAACTTACTTTTGCTTATAAAGTTAGACCTAAATACAGTCAATTCTCATCAGTTACTAGTTATGTTCTATAGCTCCTGAGAGGGAAATACAGGATTAGGTTCCTGAAAGCTAATGGTCACATTAATTTTTTTTTAAATTTTCTCCTCCTCCTCCTCCTCCTCCTCATCCTCCTCCTCCTTCTTTTGATACTGGGGATTGAACCCATCAGCACTTAAGCCCTGAGCCACATCCCCAGATCTTTTTTATTTTTTATTTTGAGAAAGGGTCTGGCTAAGTTGCTGAGGCTAGCTTTGAGCTCAGTATCCTTCTTTCTCAATCTCTGAGCTATGGAAGTACAGGTGTGACCATGCCCAGTTGGTCACAAGATTTTTATCAACTAATCAGTACATAAACTTTTTAATTCATTTCTTTTCAAAGACATCTTAGGTAATATATTTTGGTGATCCACCAACAGTGAAGTCATAGCTAATAATACAGTAAGTCATACCCAATGATGCTTATTTGTGTTTTCCGTCTAAGGCATATTACAGCCTCCTACATAGAACACTAGGCAGCACTTACACGCTACACCTAAGGGCCATTTTGAACAGCGAAATCACTAACAAAAAGCCCAAAATTGCAAATTATATGGCACTAAATAGTCTGCAAAAGAAGGACACTTGTTTACAGAATAAAAGCTAAACAAGATGTACTATTTTGCGATAATCATCACACAAGTCATCATGTTCTGTACCTTAAATATGCACCAAATTTGTCAATTTGCTGTTTTCAAATAAGCAAAACTAGATTAAATTTTAAAAAGAAGGCAAAGCAGCAATTTGCTTCACCTTTGACCTCAACTGGGAATATGTGCATCATTGACTCAAGTTTTTTTTGCCATTCCATACCTGACAGTGAAGGACCATGAAAACTGTATGAATATCTTTTTTGAGATTAGAAATAAATTTCAGTGAGGAAATGAATTTGTGTAAACAGGATCTGTGAATATCAACTGTACCTCATCCTGAATTTCAAAGCCTCCAAGCAGCTCATTTCTCCCTTTCCAGTATTACATCCCATATTTCCTTATATTTTGATCCTGTTAGAATTCCCAGTCCTTCTGAATTTTCTTCATATTTTCTAGCCTGCATTACTCTCTCTGTTAGTTGTAAGGTAAGAATTCCTTGTTGCAAGCAACTGAAATAGACTTAAAGTTTCTTAAGAAAAGTCAAGGAGATGGAGGGTACTAACTGAAGGGTGGATCATAGGTTCAAAGGAAGAACTAATCACTTAAAGAGTCATGAGCTTAGATATAAAAAAAGTTCATCATAGATATAAGAATTATGTCACTATATTTGGAGTTTTTAGGGAAAACATAGGACCCAGAAGAAAGGCAAGGGATCAGGGGACAGGAGGAGGGAAGTAGAGAGGTATGGGGAGGGTATATTGAACAAATTGTATTGCTGATTTGTATGGAATCTAGGAATATGTGATAACTAATCCCATCATTATGTAAAACTATAATGTACTAATAAAAAGCAAGCCTAAAAAAAATCGTAAGCTCTGTGTACCACAGCAGCTCAGGGATCAAAGAAAAGAGGTTCATGGAATTTTTTCTTAGATACTTCTTTCAAGATGGCTTCACCCCAGGCAATCCCCTTTTCCCCTCTCTGTCTTATGTTCCACAGTTCAAATTCTTAAGAGAGACAATATGATTGGCTTTGCTTGAACAAGGCATCTTTCAGCCTCCAGATGTTCAATCCCAGTGATTGAAGTAGGGCAGAAATGATCATTGGCCTGACTTGGCTCATTTGACCACCACATTGGCTAGTCGTGGCAGAGCCTATTATCATGTAACAGTGGGATTGGTGATTGGTACTTCCCGGATAAACACAGTCATTGTAGTATTTGTTTTCCTTGACATCTCCGTAATTTGAAGTTCTACCCATCCTACCATTCTCATCTAAATATGACCCCTTACATAGGACCTTTGTGATTCATCCAGCTAGCTGTGGTTTCCCCTTCGTTAAACTTGTTATTTATCTCCTGGCTTTCACATTCAGTTCTATGTTGTGGTTATATGTGAACCTTTCTCATCATTCAGTTATTTATTTATTCAGTAAATATGCAGTAGTTACCTGCTGGGATCCTAGCAGGTAGGAACTTATGGCTTGTTCATTCTTGAAGCACTTGCAGAGATTAATATTTACCCCAAAGGATTCCATCTGGAGAATATCGACACCCAAACAGAGGGAATTGATCCAGGAATAGGTGCTCTTGCAAGGACCATGCAAGTTGGTATAGTTGATTTCCTGGTCAATATTATAATCAATGCCTATATAAATACATTGATGTCATGTTTATTGACCTTAAGCATAACTCAGCTAAAAAGACTAGATGTAATATATTACATAGCTGAATAAACGTACAAACACACACACACAGACACACATGCACACACAATCATTGTGAACAAGAAGAATTAATATTAAGTTAATCCTAAATTTTACCAGTAAATAGTTCTAACAAAAGTAAGAAATAGACATAACCCAACCACTGAGCTCAGTGAATCCACAAAACAAGCAAGTTAGAACACACTCGATGAGAAAGTATAAAAATCAAAACTCTGGCTATGTTACGTAGGCTTGACTCAAATGTAACAGAAGTTATAGAGTAAGACGATGGTCCCCAGGAAACCATCTCGCCCAATCTCCTACTCCCCAGCATATCTGCCCACACTCTCCACGTCTCCATGACCTCTGGGATCAAAATCTGGTCTCCCAATACAACCTATTCCAATTCTCAAGCATATTCTAAACTCCTTCCAAAAAAAAGCACACCCTTTCTCTGGAAAGCCCGTGATGAAGCAGGATGTGCCCTGAATGAGACAACCGCGTCTCACCCTCGCTTCCCAGCTGAGCAATCCAGCCTCTTTTGGCCTTGGTCATGTAGAGCACACTTTCACAGTCCTGACTGTCTATGGTCCCTGAGATCTGTACTTTCCCAAATTGACTGCAACTCAGGACCTACCAAAGGCCTGCTTAACTCTGCTGTAGTGTGAGAGAGTCTAATGGATATGTTAAATAGTCTTTTTCTTCCAAGTTTTCTAAGTTGCAGTTTGTGTCATAAAGCAAATGACCTACACCGCAATACCTTGGCTTCCTACCAAAGTGCCTTGGTGAATTTATACCCCTCTTAACTTTTACAGACACTGTCCCTAGAAATATTCTTAACTGCATTTCTGTCTTTTTTCCTTCAAAATTTTACTCAAATGTATTGTCCACGAGATACCAGAAGTCCCTCCTACCAACGAGATAAATTCCTCCTTCTATGGAGTTTACAGAAAAACTTGGTCTCTGCACAGTAATTATGGTGTTCCTTTGCTTTTTAAATCAGGTAATAAACATCATGAAATCTACCATTTCCTTTCTTGTCATGGCTTCCAGAAAATTCAAGGCAGAATTTAGTTATTGAGTTCATCTATTGTACAGGCATTCCCTTCTGAGGAATGAAGAGATTTGTATCCTCTTTCTTCTTCCTTTTATTGCTCTAGTTTTTGCAGTGTTTAATTTTGGAATCCATCTCAAATACTTTTGTAATAAGTAGGGGATAAAGCTTAAATCAGCACAGATCAAATCTGTGATCCTTGCTGCATTAATTCAAGCTCCCATCAAGATCTAAAACCAGAGGTAATATCTCCTTGAACACTTATTCAAGTGCAATTTGGCACTAGGAAAAAGCTAGGGGTGGGGGGATCTCTGGTTCACTTTCTTAGAGATGAAGCCAGCAAGAACATTTGTCTGAACATCAATAACAATTAGATCTTAATTATAAGGATATGTTCCAAGTAACACTCTGCTCCCAAAGGGATAGGTTTGATTCATTCGAGCCTCAGGTTCGTTTTGTCATTTGTTGTGAAACCCATACTGAAGTGCATAACACACTTCA
The DNA here is from genome assembly GCA_004027875.1 of Aplodontia rufa. Lineage (NCBI taxonomy): Eukaryota > Metazoa > Chordata > Mammalia > Rodentia > Aplodontiidae > Aplodontia > Aplodontia rufa. Next base: position 96,908 of record PVKS010000637.1, on the reverse strand, counting down.
AAGTGAAGAGGAAAAGTTACTGATGCAAGTCATCCTGAGCTTGCCAAACCATCAGAGGCTCCTGTTAACTTAAAACCAAACTTATTGAGGAGCATCATGTGCTACACTATGTGATTACTGTTTTTGCGTGCGATTATTTGTATAATGCATAATCACACAATAATAAGAATGAATAAGGTTATTCAGTGCTTATAACTGACATGATTTCAAACCCTTTGAGAGCCTCTTTTGGTACCTAGGATAAAGCTGGGATTCCTTGCAGGAACCAAGACGCCTGACACAAGGTGACACTGCTTCCTGCTAGTCTCATTTCTTTCCACCATGTTCAGGTCCTTTCTCTTTCTTTAACTTCAATCCCTTCTTCCCATTGCAGACTTTTATGCCTGCTGTCCTACACCTTCGCACTTTTCTGCTGTTTGTCTCTTCCCAGCTTAACTAAAGCAGCATTCCTTCTTCTAACATGCTCCAGCAGCTTCGACCACGGCACTTTCTTATTTGCTTCTCAGCACATGTCACATCTCCTAGCCCCATAGACTAAGCTCCTTGCAGGCAGTACCTTAGCCACAGTGCAATTCTTGCACCTAACTCCGAACCTCTTTGTAGATTATGTTGTGGACTGATACAACTAGATTGCTCCAATTCTCAAGTGACGGAATAGCCCACAAATCCAAAGCCAGAATATTAGAACTAGGACATCCCCTCCAGGTAGTCAAATCTCTCATTTCTAGAGGGGGATGGTTAGAATTTAGACCTGGAGTCGTACAGTGCCTTAGCTAAGGCTTGTAGCAACAATACTGCACCGGGGCTCTACTTGCTTTTAATTAAAAGTTCCATTGCTGTACTGCAGTCGTCTTTCAGCGGGTGTAATTGAGTTCATTTAGGGTGATCATCTTGTCCTGATTTGCACAGAACAATTCCAGCTTCAGCACCACAAGTTCTGGTCCCCAGGAACTCTCTCAGTCCCAGATAAATCACATGGTTGGCCTCCCTAATGGCCCGATATATGTGTTGTTATTTTGTAGGCAGCGTGTGTGTTGATACATCCTCCCTCCCCTCAACATGTTTCCATAGATAACAAAGAATATGGGCAGAAACTTCTCCCTCTCACTGTGGGAGGGTTCCTCAGCAGCCTTAACTGGCCACTAGCCATTCACGGAGGACCAACGCTCCCCATGTCACCAGACACACTTTGAACCTGGAGACATTCACTTTCTTACTAGGAATCTGGGATCCCACAGCCCATCTTCTGGTCTGGGATCCCACAGGCTGCCACAGGAGAATGCCACAGATTGGATGGCTTAAACAACAGGAGTCCGGAGGCTGGGAGTCTGAGGACGTGGTGCTGCTGCAGCCAGCTCTTTAGAGGGTCTTCCTGGCTTGCAGTGCCACCTTCTTACTGCATGCTTGCATGGTCTTTCCTCTACGTGAACGTGCGTAGATTGAGATTTCTCTCCTCTTCTTGTAAGATCATCCATCCTATCAGAAAAAACACCCCACCCTTATGACCACATTTAGGCTCCATTACGGTCTAAAGCCCTCCACATACAGAAACATGAAAGGCATCTAACGTATGAACTTGGGGACACACAGTTTAATCTGTAGCAAGTGGCCAGCCCATCAACTCTGGAAGCTATGGATTCACTTGGTAATTTCAGACTGCGACTTCAAATTCCCTAACACTTGGAATGCTTTCCCCAGTGGCAGTGGTAACCTGTTTGATGCTGGATTTTAAACACAGGAGCAGCAACTAATGATCCCCGGCTCTTGCAGGCAGAAAAGGCTAGAGAAGCAGGGTTAGGAGGTTAGAATAGGAAGCCAAGGCCTTGCCCACTTGCCCAGAGTGGCATTTCTGAGAGAAGCATCAGTAGCAGCCCAGGGAAATATTTGCCACCACCAGTGAAAAGCTGACCTGATTCAGGCAGATGCTGAGGGCTGGGAATGAGATAAACTCAAGTCCCTTTCTGTTCTCTATGTCCTTTCCTCTCAGCTTCCTTCTTCATCACGGGGGATGAAGGCCTTGACAGTGCACTCAAGCCCTGGCACAGCATTTCAGTGCCCTTTCACATCCATCTGGCCAAGCAATGCGATAGGAAACCAACATTTCTGGGGCATAGAAATTATAAGAGGACCTTGTCAAACTTCAGATGCTGGTTTCTAGATCTGGGGTGTCTGCATTTCTAATGACCTCCCAGGTTTGCAGCTGGTGGTGGTCTGAAACCATACTTTGAGGAGTAAGCCCTCCAAAGACACTAACAAATTGCCTTAAAACTCTCCCTAGCTAGATGTGGGGGGGGGGATAAATGGGGAAGAAGAGAGGGAGGAGCATAGGGAGGGAGAATAGGGAGAAAATTAACAATGTAGCATACTCTTTACCACTCCCCCTCAAAATCCAAATGATACTTATACAATCATTTAATTGTGGAAAGTTCACAGTCTAAGCATTTATATTGTTTGTAGAGTGAAATATTGAAGATTTAAGAAACTGGGGTGTGGGCGATGTGGGGGTAATTCTGGTTCAAGAATATATGCATATCATATTGTTACTTTATATGCATTTATGATTGTATAATAACTCAACTCCTTAATAAAAGATAAAAAAAAAAAAAACACCTCTCCCTAGCCTGGTTTCTGGAGATGGAAGCAACCTAGTACTTTTGCACACAACAAATTTCTCTTCAACAGAGCTGCAAGTCTGGCTGTAGGGTGCTCCTTTGCTTCACCAGCAAAACCTGCTTCTCTCCCGCTGAAAACTCCCTTGTCCTTGTCCTGCCCCCTACCCTCTCTTCTGGATTCTCCAGGGTAAAGGGGTTTGCAGCATTCACTTGTGGCCTATAGGACTTGGACAGGTCTCTGGGAGAATATGTGAAATAGTTAATCCCAGGCAAATCCAGAACTTCTTGTCAAACCCTGCAAGGACCCGAGGGCGATACCAGCTGTAGAATATCAATTTACTTCTTCAAATTGTTCTGTTCAAAAGCAATCGCACAGAGGCTCTCAGGATCCCCAAACTGTCATGGCCTATCTGAACACTGCGAGTCTATCGGGACTTGATTTTTAGCTTCTTCATTAAAATACCACGCTCAGAATTATACTGACTTAGGACTCTGGTGTCTCAATCATCCAAGTATTGCAATATTAAGGAAAGCCATCAAAATTAGACCGTTTAAAAAATTTTCTATGCAAAGTGAGTTGGAGAAAGCCTGCAGCCTGCAGACCTGCTTTCATACATGATCTTGGATCTTTTCTGAAAATCACCTCTGTAAAGAGGGGGAAAAAATCTCAGCCATGACTCCAGCAAGGCTAACATGGAAATTTTACAGACTTGGAAAATTTCATCTTTTGGACCCTCAATTCCCTCCCTCCACCGTACACCTCATTGGCATTCCTCTGTGAATACCCAGCTGCCTCATTCTCCCTTCTTTGCATACTTATAACTTGCTCTCAAGGTCATTTATATCTGCATATGAATTGGAGTCCTTGTTATTTGTTTTTCCTCCAATAGGTATGTGTTTTAGCCTTGTCTCTGGAAAATAATTTCAGGGAAATTACAGCCAGTGGCCTTCTGAATTCACCCCTGAAAGCAGCATTAAGCGTCGACGCTTGTTCATGTGTGGATTGGTGCCTTTTACTAATTTGCCTCTGGCTGCCTTAACAAAGCACTCCTAGTCTGAGTGGCTCACATAGCAGAAATTTATTTTCTCACAGTTCTGAGGCTGGAAGTCTGTGCTCAAGGTAGCAGCAGGTTGGTTTCTGCTGTCGCCTTCCTCCTCGGCGTGAAGATGGCCTCCTGCTTACGGTGTCCTCAATGGTTTTCGCTATGTGCCTACGCATCCCTGGAATCCCACCCTTGGGACCTTATTTAACCTTCATGACCTCCTTCAGAGTCCTGGCTTAAAGACAGTCACATTAGGACCATTCAGTCCATGACACACCTCTATTTATGTCCTCATTACTCACGACTGGTCACTATTTCCTTTCAGAAAGTAACTCAGTCTGTTGCCTACTATATCCACGTACTTTAGTAAGTCAGCTGGTAAATTTCACTCTAGAAAAGTCATCAAGAGCTCGTTTCTGTTACCTTGGCTCAGATTTCTTCTCTTTAGAATAAAGGGAAAGAAATGAAAAAGCAGTCAGACCCACCTGTCCGTCGCCTCTTCTGAGGGATCTGCTGAGGTAGCAGTCACAGAGAAAGCCTAAGAAGTTGGTAATTGCAGAGATGATTGTAGGGTCATTGCCTGTTGGCCTTCTCTGTTCTGCTGTGCTCTGTGTGGCAGGGCCCCCATGTCCTCTGCCCTCTGGCTCTGGATAGGTCACCCCAGTGGGATGCCAGGCTGCAGGGCAGAGGCTGAAGAGAGGCTCGGGTATTTCTCCCACTCATTCTACCTCCTGTCTTGTCTCTGGCAATAGCGATATGACTTTCAGGGTTTCATCTCATCTAGGGTAACCCTCCTCTGAGAGACCCCCCTTAGGAACTGTGGTGACACCACCGCCTTCTACCCTATGTAGCTTCAGGCCCAGAGGTCATAGCAGCTTCCTGTGGTCAATAGTCTCTGGGTTGCCTCAAAATGACCAGTTCTTGTCTTCTTAGCTCTCCTACTCTGGTATAGTCAATTTCCTAAAATTCCTTGTGTTTGAATCTTAAAAATTATTCCTGTTTCTTAACTGATATAATAATCATCATATGTCCTTCACACTTTAAGAGTTAAAGAGAGGGTACATATGTGTGTACAGAATATAAACTCAAAACAGAAAATATTACAAGAAATGACAGAAATAATAAATTATGTCTGTAATATATTTTTCCAAAATGAAACTATTAAATATGTTTTAATGCAAAATTCAATAATGATTCAAACCTCTCATGAAATTCAGTTTCACACTTCTGATTTTGGAGGTCTTTTCTAGAAAGAGGATGTAGCAGACAGAGCTCCGAACTAGAAGTCCAAAAGTGTGGCTCTCAGCCAGAAAGCTAGGTCATCTGGGATCACCGGCTTCCACAGAACTCCAGCCTCCACTTCCGTAAACTAAAGTGCATCAAGATGATACTTTCCAAGGCTCCCTGTAGCTCTAATATTTTGTGCTATACCTTGTATAACTTCTTCTTCTTCTTTTTTTTAATCTTTGGAGGAGGCCGGGGAATAGAATACCTTGCTTCCTCTATGTATAAAATTACAGTGGCTCAGGGGTCTCCTATGTCTAGCCTGCTAACAAAATTCAGGGCTTTTTTTTTTTTTTTTTTTGAGGGGCAAATTTCCACTCTCCATTTTTCTACGGATGACCCCATTCTGGCAGGCTTGGTTGAACTTCTCCATGAATTAATGGAAAACAATATGATGACATGTGAATTGGCGGAGTGTCAGTGACTGGAATGGGGGCTGTCCAGGCAAGGGGAGGTGCCTTGAAAAGGTGATGATATGAGATAATAACCAGAGAGAATTAGAATGTAAGTGCAGAGATGGGGAGCAGAGAGATCAGGGTGATTGTTCTCATTATTTCTGCATTTCAACTTTAGGTGTCATGTAAGAAAGAGTTAAAACACAGAAATATTTAGCAGCAATTGAGAAGAGGATAGGAGATCAGTACTCTCCTCCAGCTGGGAGGAGTTTGGTTGTTACACCAAAGGATGGATGTGGGTGGAGTGAGAATTACATGTGAATAGGCACTAAAGATTTTTAAAACAGTCACACCTAGATTGATATCCTGCTTCTGTCCCTTATAAGCAGAGAATATTTGGGCCATTAATTTTCCAAAACTCATTTTTCTTTATCCACAAAATTGATCTAACACTATGGTACTCAAGTAGATGTGATAATGAACCCCCTGCTCTCGAGAGACACTTAACAATTTCTGAAGACACTTTCTGTTGTTAAGTTAAAGGGAAGCAGAGACTTCTGACATCCGCGGGCAGAGGCTAGAAATGCTATTAAACACCCTACAACACATGGGACTACTCCCTACAATGCAGAATTATATGGTCCCCAAGATGTCCATAGTGACAAGCTTGAGGATAGAAAGTACTTTTTCATGGATTAAATAAGCTAACTGCAGGGTCCTACTCTAGGGCACATGTCATTCATTTTGGCAATATTTGTCCAGATGATGGTTAAAAATGAAATCTTGACAAGTTTAAGATTTTATACAAGAAGAAATAGTCAAAGGTTGAGATTACTTGGCAAAGGTGATAATATGAGATAATAACCAGAGAGGATTAGAACGTAAGTGCAGAGGGCTGGAGTTATGGTGGCTCAGCAGTTATGGTGCTTGCCTGGCATGCGCAAGGATGTGGGTTCAAACCCTAGCATCACGTACACAACAAAGTGTCAGAGCAATGAAAGCTAAATGAAAAACTAAATAAAATTGATTCTCTCTCTCTCACTGTCCCTCTCTCTAAAACAAACAAAAAATAAAAATAAAAAATAAAAAAAAAGCAGAGAGACCAGGTGATTGGTGATTGATTGTACTTAGTATTTCTGCACTTGAGTGTTATGCATCATGTATGAAAGAGTTAAAACAGAAACACTTGGCAGTGATTTTGAAGCCCTGAAGTTCTCTAAAAGTCATCTCACAGTTCACTTAGCTGCCCTCAGAGTGGGGTGAGACTGGACTGCAGCTTCTCTAATATTTATAGCTCTACGCGAAGCCAGGTGCTCACATGACGAAACTATGTGCTCGCGTGTCCATTAACCTCGGCGTCTTTGCTGGTGTCCACTTACCTTTGTACTCCAGTTCTTTCCCCTTACTCAGAGGCAGGTAGACAACATTCTACCGCTTGTTGTTGTAGGTGCTGTTAATTCAAACTTCTGATAGACACGGCCATAGTATATACATAAAAAACAAAAAGTAATTTATTCACTGACCCAAGTGTTAAGTGTGTTAAGTGTACGGATGCTTGGTATAAGTAAACGAACAACCCAGGGACTGGTAAACCTTCCCCATGGATGGCCAGATAATGCATACTTTAGGCTTTGCTGTGGTAGAGTTGCCATCATTGTTATCCTCATCTCCTTCTCCAGTAATCCTTTAAAAAAGTAAAAATCATTCTTAGTACAAAAGTGTTGTGGGCCAGATTCAGTTATAAACTATAGTTTAATGAACTGCAGAACAGACTTTTAAAAATCGCATAAAACAAAACATTTCATAGTCACATAATAAGAAGGCTAGAGCTGGGCATGGCGGTGCATGCCTCTAATACCAGTGGCTTGGGAGACTGAGGCAGGAGAACTGCAAGTTCAAAGTCCCCCTTGGCAACTTAGCGAGGCCCTGTCTCAAAATAAAAAAGTAAAATAAAAAGGGATAGGGATGTGTTTCAGTAGTTAAGCACCCCTAGGTTCAATCCCTGGTGCAGAAAAAGAAAAAGAAGAAGAAGGAGGAGGAGAAGAGGAGAAGGAGAAGGAGAAGAAGTAGAAGGAGAAGGAGGAAGAGGAGGAGGAGGAGAAGGAGAGGAAAAGGAAGAAGAAGAAGAAGAAGAAGAAGAAGAAGAAGAAGAAGAAGATGATGAAGAAGAAGAAGAAGTAGTAGTAGTAGTAGAGGAGGAGGGAGAAGGAAGAAAGGAGAAAGAAGGAAGAAAGATGAAGGAAGAGGAGGAGGAGGCGGGAGGGGTATAGGGGGTGCAGAGGAGGAGGCAGAAGGGGAAGACAGAGAGGAAGAAGAAGAAAGAAAGGAAGAAAGAAGAAGGAGGAGGAGGAAGAAGAAAAAGAAGGAAGAGAAGAAAGAAAAAGGAGAAGGGGAAGAAGAAGAGGAGGAGGAGGAGGAGGACGAGGATGACGATGATGACGGAGGCTATCAGCAGCGGAGCCCGTGTTGTATCAGCAGCTGCACTATAGTAGTAGCAGTCCTGGTTATAGCACAACTGGAGACATGTATGGCCTTGACTTTGCTAGGTGTGAGATGCTGTTCTAACATATTTTTACATGTTTTCTCTTATTTGTTTGATAAGCATTTATTAAGGACCTTTTGATATTGAACAGTTATTTCTGGTGCTTGGGATATAGCAGTGAACAAGAATAAAAAGAGAGAGGGAGAGAAGAGAGAGATCCTAATTTTGTGAACTTCACAATCTAACTCTTTTATTGCTTCCCAAACCCAGAGGCTAGGTGGTATTATTATCTCACTTTGCAGATGAGAAAACTTTGACACACAGAGGTGAATGAATTCTCCAAGGTCATGCAGATAATATGTGTTAAGATGGCATTGAACTTAGCCACCCACCTGCAGGCCCACTGTTGCCAGCCCTAACTTATCAGTCCTGAACCCTTGTCATGAAGCCCCCAGCACACACATTTTTTATTTTCCTTATGATCCCAAAGTAATCATGCAAGTTTCAAAAATCCAAAGAAAACAATAACATCTAACTGAAGATGAACATTACTCTATTTTTTAAAATCAACTTTATTGAGATAAAATTTACAAGCAGCAAAATATATGCCCATTTCAGGTATGGAGTTAAAGAATACATATACCCATGTAACCTCCACTACCATGAAGATGGAAAAATTTCCTTCTCTCCGAGATGTGCTCTGTGCCCATGCTTTCTTCCACCTATGGCTGTAGGTGACTTCTAATTTGCTTACTGTCACCATGGATTTTATTTGCCTTTTGTATAATCTGGTATGACTGTAACTATACATGTGTTGTTGTTTTATGTCTTCCTTCTTTTACTCATTTTTATGAAATTTTACCATACTATTGCATGTTATCAGTAGTTAATTTCTTTTGATCAATGCCTAGTATTCTATATGGATTTAGCCATTCACTGCTACTGGATTTTTTGGCTTTCCAGTTTGGGGACACTGTAAATACGCTATGCTCTCAATACTTCCATGCAATCCTTGAATTGACATATCTTTCATTTCTCTTCAATGAAAACCTAGAAGTGAAGTTGTTGTATCAATGGTTAGTGTTTAGCTTGATGTAAAACTGACTGTTTTCCAGAATGGTTGGATATTTTTATTTTCTAATCAGCAACATAGAAGGCCCCATCTTCCCTGGCACTTGGGATTGTCAGTCCTTCAAGTTTTAACCATTCTTCAGAGTGGTGGCGTGTCTTAGAATTGGGGGCAGGAAAGTTTTTCTAGTGGCCTACTTGCCTTATTGTCCAGGGTTGGGGCCCATGCCCAGGCCTCAGGTGCAGAGGAAGCTGAGAAAGCAGGATTGGCACTTCTAACCTCTACAGGGAAGATGGCTTCTGCTAGCAGAGAGGAAAGGAACTGGGGTGAGCTTTAGTTAGATAGCCACTGGTGCCCCACTGGCATGCCATTGCTCACCGGTTGAGACCTATTGTGAGCTGCTGGACATGGTTCCAAGGACTTGAGATCTACGTTCCTATGAAAGAGGATGAAGTCAAAGCAAACCCCAGCTTTGAGTTTGGATTGCTAGGGTCAGGTGGCCTTGGTAGGAAAGTATGGGGCTAGCATTGAATCATACATTGTTTGTAGACTTTGAACCATTGCCCTTTTATGAACATAGCATAAGTTCAAACAAGAGAGATAGCAAAGCTCTATATTCCTTTATGTGTTTGTTTTCCCTTGAAATCCTAGTAAATTCCTTCACCTTTTTCCTATGGAAAAAGTGTCCTGGAAGAACTGGAATTTGAAAGAAAATCTCCAAGGAGAATCAGGAAGGAACCCTTTCACCAATCTCCAATCTTGGGTGTGTTCCAAGTTTCAAGCCAATTATTTCCAGAGAAAGATTGCATCTACATTGCTAGAATATTCTACATCAATTGTTTTCTCTCTAGGGTGATTCAAATGACAATGACATGTAATGGTATAAAGAAACTGTTGTAGTCCATGTCACAACATTAAAAACATGAGCATGGTAGGAAATGATCTCTATTAACCAGAGATTGATCTCCATTTTTATTTATGCAGATACAGAGGGCTATTTGGATTAGTAATTATATTTTCATATTTCACAGGGTTTCAAATTATTACGAGAAACAACTTGATGAATTCAAATTATGGATTCTAAATTCCTTGTTCATTTATAATCCCTTGCTCAATGTGAAGAATGGAAATGTTGCTCCAGTAAGAAACAACTTGGAAAGGAAAGTAGACCATTGGAATTCAGAGTGGGATTTTAGGATTTTGGTCTCAGGTTAAGAAAATTGTAGTGAACTTTCCATGTAACTAAGATGAACTTGCAAAATTTTACTCATTTATTTATTTTTCGTGACCATTATTTATTTTTATTTCTGGGAAACATCTTTGTCAAGTCTTGACAGGGGTATGTTGCCTTATTAAATTTACTGCAGTGTGCTGCTGCTACGTTTTTAAGTTTCACTGTGCATTCTACCATGTATTTAGCTGTGTGCTGTACTCAGAGACACAGTTTTTAAATTGCCTCAAGAAGATACTTAATATCCAGCCAGTAATAACACATGAGTGCCAAATTCTTAATAGGGAAATAGATAATTATGAGCATACAAACAGCACTTTTGTGCTTTATTTTCTCAAATTCCCTGGAAAATATATGTTCTCAGAGCCAGAGGAGATTTTACTCCCCCCACTCCTGCACCCTCCACACAGCAGTCTGACTCTGAGAGGCATAAGGGACTAGTTTCCCAGCAGCCCTCTCTCCCTCCCTGCACTATGACAAGGCAGCTTGAACTCATTAGTGTCCTACTTTTTTTTATACAAGAATTTATTTTTCATTGTAGTTTTACATATTGAAGGGGTTTGTCATTTCACTTCCAGACATGCACATCATATGTCCCCCCTTTACCCTCTCCCTCCATCCCTCAAACCCTAGAACACAGGGTTGCCCCCAGTTCGATGGGCAATCGGTGATGAGTCTGCTGTCTAAACTTAATTATTCTCTCACTTTCCTATATTGTACCGTAGCTTCCACATCTGAGAGAAAACATTCGACCCTTGAGTTTCTGGGTTTGGCTGATTTCACTCAGCATGATTTTCTCCATCTCCATCCATATTTACCAGCAAAGGCCAGGATTTCATTTATTTAAATGGCTGAGTAGAATTCTGTGGCCTTCATGTGTGTGTGTTCTTGTTCTGTTCATCCAATGAAGGGCATCTGGGTTCATTCCGTAATTTAGCTAATGTGAATTGTGCTGCTATAAATTGATGTAGCTGTGTCGCTGTAGTGTGCCGAATTTGCATCTTCTGGGAGAATACCCAGGAGTAGGATAGCTGGATCGTATGGTTGGTTAGTGTCCTACTTTTAAAATCTGCTCTGAGGTGTGTGTGATGCTCCCCTGCCCCCAAACAGAGAAGAAATAACACTAGATGCCACTTATTGCCTCCTGACAACTCGCGTCATATTCTGGGATGGGGGAGGGAAGTGACCTTGTCACCATGCCAGGGTCAGCTCCAGGCAAAACCCTAACACTGCCACATTCTTAGTCTTCTTCCTTCCGTCTCCTCATTCTCTTTCCCAATGTTGGGAACCCACACACTTACTTCTTCTCCACTGTCCCCTGCTGCCTCCCTCACTAGTGGCTCTGTTCCTCTGCTGGGAAGTGGTCTAAGCAAATACCAATTCCTGTCTGAGGCTGGCTGGTTGACTCAAAGCAATGACACTCCTCCTTTCCGCCTACACAGCACACATGATGGATGCAACTCACATTGAACACACTGCTGAGGGTGACTAGGGTTTTGGATAACCCCCAGTCAACCAGCTGCAACACTGCTCTTTTCTCCCACATGCATGATAGAACATCTCAATGCAAGTGAGAGAAAGATATTTCAAGGGTAATGTTGAATCTGCTTTGATTTGCAAAAATAAAATAATTTGCAAGCATCCTAGCTTTAAATGCAATCAGTGACAAATTGCTTCTGTCCCAGCTCACCACCGAGCGTCCTTCTGCTGGCCGTTCTCCACTTGCCTTCCCAGATCTCTCCAGCCTTCCCCACCCTGCTTTCTGCCCTGGGAAAGCATCCATTTGTCACGTTGAAGTACGCTGATGTGCCCTCCTGCTTCCTTGTGGAATCTGGCCAATGAGAGACACCCTAAGGATACTAAGGGTTCTCATCCCTTTCTCTGCTGAGTTGAGCTCCTCTTCCAAGGACTATCCAACTCCTTTTAGGTGTCCCTTTTCCATGTCTGCAACCTGTTGCAGCTACAGCTCTCCTGGGGATCCAGGAATGGCTCCCTCCCCTTCCAGGGAGGGGAAAGGGATGACCTCCCTTTTGCTACTCTGGGGATATTTAACCAAATTTTATTGGCCCCTGTTAATTTTTCCCACCTTTGAAATCATCCCTGACGGAGTGTGCCAACATCCGCCTCTTTCCTGCCAAGCCCTTAGTGATCTCACAGTTGGGAACACCGCTGCTTAGGTTATTACCTCTCCTGGGAGACCTGGTACTCAGGACACTCTTACTGTTGATGTTGAATAAAGAAGGAAAATCTTTACGTCCAACAGGAATCACTCTCAAATGGTGGGCATGGAGGGTTTGGCCAGTGCAGAGCTCATTCAGTCCCAGAGCCTCCGCTTCCTCCTGAACTCCTGGGACGCGTTTCTCTTCTTGCACCTTTGCTCACTCTGTTCTCTTCACCACACACTCTTCTTTAATCTGTTTTTTTTTTCTTTTAAGTATTGAACTTCCTGCCAAGAATTCTTAAAGCCTCTTTTGAACTTGTCTTTTTTCTTCCTCAAACCTCTCTCAGAGAGTTCACAGCAATCCTCTGGGAAATCGACACGCTCACACACATTACAAGTATAATTTTCACACTGTAAAAATACGACTATCACTATTTGCCAGATGCTGGACTGCGATTTAGTTCATGTTCTGATTCTCTGCCTTATCTAGACTGATATTATAATACAGTACTTTTAAAAGCATGCAATTGGGCTGAAAAGGTGGCTCAGTGGTAGAGCATTGCCCTGGTGTGGATAAGGACCTGGGTTGGATCCCCAGCACCACAAAAACAACTAAGTAGAGCTGGGGGAAAGATGAAAAAATAAAAATTGGTTTGCTCACTCCCTCCCTCTCTGCCTCTCTCTCTCTCAAAAAAAATAAATAAATAAATAAAAAGGAAAAGAAAAGCAAAAGCATGCTATTGACTTCCGAGTCGGATGGACTTGGCTGGAGGCTTAGCTCTCCACTAGCTCACTGTATACAAATACATTCATTACTCAGCATGCTTTCTGAAAGAAAAATGGGAATAGCAATGTTCTTGTGGGGTAGTTGTGAAAGTTGAATGGGATATTTATCCTGCTTTTAACAATAGTGCCCTTACATGGTAAGTGCTAAATAAACATTATCTAAAAAGTACAAAGAACAAATTGTGTCGCTTCCATTAAGCTTTTTGAAGGGAACATTCCGCCTTTACATCTTTCTGTTCTCCTTGAGAGAAGTCCAATATATATATATATATATTAAGGATGGTTGGCTGGATGGTTAGATGGGGTGGATGGATGGATGGTTGGGGCTGGCCTCAAATAGAAATTTATTCAGGTACTTAGATATTAACCTGGCAGAGATCACAGTTTTGAAATTTCCACCCAGTGCTTTGGATCTATGCGTGTGATTTCTCTTTCTGCTGGTTTGACTCAAATCCTGGACACGCACTCTTGTGTTTGTGAGTCCCTTTCTGGCCTCTCTTTTGCTTTCATCATATTTTGCAAGGAATTGAAATTCCCAACCCCATGTTTCTCCTGCCCGTCCTCATGATAACTCTTTTGGGGCTTCAGACAGGTTTGCATCCTCCTTGAAGATTATTTTCTCCTGCTTCTTTAAAAAGAAAGGGTGCAGATCCTGCCAAAGCTAACAGCAGGGGAGAGATCATTAGTTGACTAAATATTTCCACAACAAAAGTTGGGAAATTTAACCCCAAGCATATTGGTATTTCTAACCATTCTCTATGGATCAACAATTAGGCCAAGTTCATCTATGAGTTATGAAATAGGCTAGAAAGAATTTAGACTTTTGTTTTTGTCAAGCAGAAAAATAAACAGAAAAGTATGGAAAACACTACACAAAAGTCTAGATTAATTATTTCTTCATCTGTCACTATTTGCCCTTTAACCAGTCAGAAAATATCTAATCCAGTTGAACATTGTTTTCTTAGTATGCACTATGTGTGACAGGAACTCCATATAGCCTATCAAGGAACTCTTTTGAAATGAGATGTAGTTTGATTAAAACAACCCTATGGTGCTGGGGCAGTATTTGGCAAAAGTAGATTCCTATTTTTGGCCAGAGTGGTCTCATCTGTGGTTGAACTAACCAGCAACAATGGCTTCAGTTCTTCCAAAGCTGGGAGAAAAGACAGTACCTGAATTTTGGAGCCACTTTCAATCCTCTCTGCACAGTTACCAGGTCTGTGGCTGAGCAAGTTCTTTATTCTGTATGAGCCTCTTTCCTCTGCTGAGAAATGGGTGAAATAATGCCTTCCTCACCATGCATTTGAGAAAAGAGGGCAATGGCACAAGTGTCCAATAATCCTAGTTGCCCTTGTGGTTTTGTAATAAGGCTGGAATGAACACACCTTAGGCAGCATGGGACTGGAATAAGCACTAAATAACTAGGCCTTAGCTTATATATTAAATGGCTACAAGAGCAGAACATTGACCTGGTTCATTTTGTGAACCTTCCATTCCTGGGTAAGACGTAACCTGGGCATCAATAAGAGATGACTTAAACTTTACTTTTAATGTCAAGGAGAAAAGTCCTTGGCAGGGTTCTTGTATCTATGTCTATTTTGGATTAGTAAAGTTAGAATGGTAACCAAAATAACTTCTTGGTGCTAAAGTTCAAAATATATAAAGTTCTGAGAGCTTTGTCTTTTTCTTCCAATTGAGTGGAAAGTCTGCGAGTCTCTTTTGAGGGACTCCTTTGAACAGAGATTGTAATGTATGGCGGAGTCCCGGTCTTGTGGTTGGACATTGAGAAACCCATTGCTCAGAGTACTCTGTCATCAACTCTGGAAATCAAATCAGTCCAGCTTAAACAGAGCATGAGTTCCTGGAGAACCACCAGCTAGCTGAGCGTTGACGAGAGGCTGGAGAATGAAGCTCAGTAAATGGGCAGCAACCATAGACGCTCTTCACCATGAAGGTCTGTGACAGGAGCAGTCTTTCTGAACTGCTGCCTCCAACCTTGACACGTTGGGGTGTTTGCAGATAGACATTAAGCTCCTGCTTAGCTCCCAGTGTTAATCTCAGACTGCTGTTACATAACTATGTCACATTCTTGTAACTCAGAGTTCTCATTAGGAGCATGTGATGGGCCAGTTTAAGTCACCTGACCATTCTCTCTTTAACGTAGAACTGAGGAGTGGACCAAGAGCTACAATTGAGATGGAGGGAAGAGGAGCTCTGATTCCAACCTACTGTGATTCTTAAAAATGGGAAGGCTGTTACAGCACCCAGGAACCAAAAATCAGTATCCTCTACAGGAAGCTCAGGTTGTCCTTTCCCTTTCTTTTTATATCTCTAGGTTACCACAGTGGTTGGTCCCAGCTGGTAGCAGACCTACAGCTGTGTTCTGCTCAAGAACTAAGACTACATTTGGTGGACATAGTCCATCTGGAATGGCCCATCCCTGCATCCTGCTTTTATCTGATACTTGCCTCTGAATTCTTCATGGTCAGAGCAGAGATCTTTGGAGTCTGCTAACAATACTGGCAAGCACTTCCTGAAAAGCAAGAATCCATGCTGGAGATATTGCCTATTGACAAGCTCAAAAATGCAAAATGGAATATGAGCCATTAATGTACTTGGATACATCTTGTTAAAAGCTGTGGTTTGATTTTAGGCACTGAACAATTTATTCTTTTCCTTTATCAGTGCCACAGAGGATCAGTTTTGCCAAAAGAGGAGAAGCAACAAAGGGGCAAAATAGCAGCCAAGGGAGGAGCATGTTGAAAAAGAGGATGTCATCTTACATAAAACCATTTATTGTCTTTGGCACTAGTCAGGGCTGGGCTGGAGTTTCAGCCCCAACACTAGCAGTACAATCTTGGGCTGGTGACCTAGCTTACCAAAGTCTCTGGTTTGTCATCTTACAAAATACAGGTATTGGTGGCCCTAAAAATAGGTGGTTGTGAGGATTAAAGAGTCTATCTGAAGCCCCCAATCACAGGACTGCTCAGCCGGTGGCTGATTTTTTTCAGCTCCCTGGGGTTTCTTGCTCAGAGAAGCAAGTAGAACAGTCAGCATATTCATTCAACTGAATAGCACAAAGCTACTAGAAGCAGTTTGAGTCAAAGGTTAGACATAAACTCTGAAACAGAACATCAACGTAGAGGAGAAAGGGAATTACACCCAAGTAAAGAAAAGGCAGAGCTGTGTGGCACCAGCACAATACTTAGGTCAATGCTAAAGTCATTCAGCATTAAAGTAGCCTAAGATGGGGAGGAGAGGACTCCGAAAGGCAGGAAGCAATCTCTACAGAGCACACACTGGGCATGAAGCCGGGTGCTTTGCACACAATGTCACATGAAAACAAGTGACAACCCAGGAAGTAGACACGTTACCACACGCAGCATAGATAATGAGATTGAAGTGCAGAGAGGCAGGGGGTGGCAAACTAGGGTTCCTTCTGACCTCATTTCCCTCACTTCCTGGTGAAGTGGAAGAAAATATGCCCTAGCATTTACATCTCTTCCACTTAAGAAAGCAACCAGACTAAGTTGGGAATGGCTTAGCATCATTCCAGACTTGGAGATGGGGTCAGGGGTCCACTCTGATACCATGACTCTGCTGGGAGTAGGCAGAGAGATCATAGGACCCATCTGAATAAACATAAAGGCTTCACTATATGCACACAGGTGAGAGGGAGCAGGGACACTGCCCCCAAAAAGCCAGGAGGCCCTGTTCACATGTTAGTGATATTAAGAAAAATGAGGGCTGGAGTGGTGGCTTGGTAGTTACAGTGCTTGCCTGGCATGCACGAGTACACAGGTTCAAATCCCAGCACCCATGTACGCAGTAAGGTGTCAGAGCAATGAAGGCCATGTGAAAAACTCAATAAAAATTGATTCTCTCTCTCTCTCTCTCTCTCTCTCTCTCTCTCTCTCTCACACACACACACACACACACACACACACACACACACTGTCTTTCTCTCTGAAAAAAAATGAACCACTGAGCTACATACCTGGCATTGTATAACTGCCACACCCAAATATTATCTAATCATATGGGAAACAGCTGAAAAAGTATGACTGGCCGTCATGTCTTTGTAAATACAGTTTTACTGGAGCACAACTATATCCACTTGTTTCTGTATTATCTAAGTGTGTTTACATGCTGCAGTGTCAGGTTTGAGGAGTTTCAACAGACATGTAAAGTCAAAAATATTTACTATGTGCCTCTAGAAAGCTTACTGACCCCGATGTTGGAGAAAGTGACTATGCTTGAATTTCCTGCTCTGGTGGTTTGGGTGTGTCCCCCAAAAGCTCATAAGCGAGACAATGCAAGAAAGCTTAGATATAAAATGATTGGGTTCTGGGAGCCTTAACCCAGTGAAATTAATTGAGTGGCAACTGTAGGCCTGTAGGGTGTGGCTGGAGGAGGTGGGTCATTGGGGATGTGTGTTTTAGTTATATATTTTGTATCTGGAAAATGGAGTCTCTCTCTGCTCTGGTATGATCCCTTGCTGCTTTCCTCCACCATACTCTTCGGCCATGATGTTCAGCCTCACCTTGAACCCCAAGGAATAGAGCCATCCTTCTAAGAACTGAGTCCTCTGTAATTGTGAACCCCAAAATAAACTTTTACTGCTCTAAAATTGTTCTTTTCAGGTATTTTAGTTGCAGTAGTGGAGAAGCTGACTAAAACACCTGATTACTGTTTTATCAGAGCCCAGCTACTCTGAAGTTAAATGTCTTGTGGTCAATTTTTATGAGGTGGTAAAGATAGTCAGAAGGTAGCAGCTTTATTGCTCTATAAACCATTAACCAGTTGTGCATCTATTAGCAAATCCACTTCAGTGTGCCTTTGACTGACTTATTTATCAATTTCCTTCCTCTAATCTCCTTTGAACCAGCTTTACCATCCATTGGTTCCTGCATGAATGAGTAAGTTGAATAAATTCATTTTCATTCCATTTTATGTGAGTCATGTTTTTAGCTTTTGAAAGTGACGATTTGACAAGTTCAGGTGTACTGTGACAGTTAACCTAAGGAGTCAATTTGACTTGATTAAGGAATACCTGGAGAACAGGTAAAGCATTACTTCTGAAAGTGTCCATGATGGTGTTGCCAAAGTCATTGGATGGAGTAGAGGAGATCAGGCCTCAGTGTTGGGGGCACCATCCAGTCAGCTAGGGACTCAGATGGTACAAAAAGGCAGAGAAAAGAGAATATTCTCTCTAACCCCTGGAGCTGGGACACTTCTCCTACCCTTGGACATTGGACCTCGAGGTTCTCTGGCCTTTGGACTCCAGAAGCTCCCCTGGGTTTGGCCTTGGACTGAGAGTTACACCATTGGCTTTCCTGGCTCTTAGTACAGACTTGAACTAAGCCACACTGCCTGCATTCCAGGGTCTCCCGCTTTCTGGAGGCCTGTGGTAGGACTTCTCAGCCTCCATAATCAGATGAACCAATTCCCCTAATAAATCTTCTCCCTGTTGGTTCGACCTCTCTGAAAAATCTTGACTAATACAACAAGAACCAGGATGATAGCAATTCTTGGGATAGAGAGAGTCATACTGACCAGACATCCCCATTGGTGCCAACTATGATATTATACCTCTTTAATTCACATGACCCTATAAAGTATTTTAATCTTTAAAGTCGAAAAATTAAGATGATGGAAATATCCTCCTCATAGGGTAATTTTGGTTAACAAAAAAGATGATGTAAGTAAAATTTTTAGAACAATAGTTAATGTCTAATACTTGCTTATTAAAAGATAACTTTATCATCACTGGGATTATCTTAAAGCTTTGCTGTACTCTTGGTTTTAACAGACATTTAATTCCTCCCCCACTTTAGCAAAGGGAAAAAAATGAAATTATTAACATCATCTATTTGAGTCCACAGAAGCAAAGAAAAAGCCAAACAGTTGAGCCCTAAGTTTCTCACTTCTGGTTTAAGATAGATATGAAAGAGCCTACTGTGACTAAAGACCCAAGGGATTTGGTTTTGCATCCACATACCTGATCAGGTAGGTGGTTGGCCTCATCCCTCTACTCAGTGAATCTAGCAAAGGCTGTAACTTCCTCATAATGCCTGCCACGTAGTGCATGCTGGACAAAGTTGTATGGACCTAAATTGCCAGAATGTGGAGGGAGATGGTAAGCAGATATGATTGGCAAAAATGTTACCTCTGGAAACAGCAAGGTATCTGAGGAGGAAGTGTAGCAGGAGACCAGGTTGGGCAGGGACCTGGGTTAGTAGCGTCAGGTGACTTTTCCTCTTCACAACTATAAAATTAGATGAGGATGACATTCCAAACACAACTTGAGTGTGTTGAGATCACTGATTGTGCCCTGTCCAATTCTAGCCATTGGAATCTTCCTCTGCTTCTGGGGTAGCTGGGAGATAAAGCCTGCTCTTCTGTAGCCCCTAAGGGCATAGAGTTGGCCAGTTTTATTACATTATGGAAGCTGCCTACCTCAATTGCATTGACGAGGCATGGCAGGCCTGTATGTATGTCCTGCTCTCTCTAATCTCTTTAGTTCCATCACCTGGATGTTTTATTTGAAATTGATTTTTAAATGTCTGAGTAATTGAGGTTTATGTGCAGTTGTCTCTTTGCAACAGAGGTAAGCTGAGGCTGCTTATATCCTCATTAAAGGTTGATTAGAAGTGATTGCATTGCTAGAGGTCTCGATTTGTGCCATTCCTGAGGGCTTCCATCAGAGAACAGCTTCCATACTTGGCAGACCTGTACATCTGGAGAGCAGAACAGTACTCTGTTAGGTTTGGCATCCCCTGTGTATCTTCTTCAGGAGATCAGCTCCAATGGGGACATTTTATAAGGCTGGCCATGGGGTCCATCTCTCAGATACGTCTAAGCCACCAGACTCTGTAGAAGGCAAAATATTCATTTATTCTCCAGAGATATGGGACACTCCCTTGAGTGAATATTAGGAATAAAGTTGTCAGGTGGGAAGTCTAATGTGTTTTGGTGCTGATTTTGAAAAATTGAACAAACTCTATATCCTCACTTCCTTTCATACTTATCCCCAGTGTTCCTCTCATATTCTATATGTGTGTCCTAGGACTTAATCTTTATCAAAAAATTGAACTTCATACTTGGCATAAATAAGGTCTATCAGGGAACAAAAAAACCAAGAGGAAAAGTTGCCATCTTAAAACATCCTTGTTCTCCTTGCTCTTGAAATTAGTTTTGTTACTACCCACTGCAGGAGGGATGGATTTGAGGATCTGGAAGTAAGGTGGGGATAACACTTTGGCTTTGAAGTCACAAAGAACTGGCTTTGTGTCTTGGCTTAATCCATTAAAGGCTGGGAAGTAATGGAAAAATCCCGAAGCTCCCTTTGGTTCAGTTCCTTCATCTGTGAAATGGAGATAGCTAAGCTGCTTCCCAGGATGAGTGTGAAGACTGAGTGGAATGAACTGTATAAAGGGCTGGGCATAAAAGAGGATTTCCACAATGGGACATCACCTAGAACACTCCTGCCTACCCTGTGGGGTCTTTGCTTTGTTTCGTTCCTCCACTATGTATCATTTCTTCTGAGTTCCCTGAAAAGCATGAGCAAAATTCTGGAGTAAAAAAGGATGAAAAAAAATTAAAAAAAGCAGTAATCTGAAACCACCAACCTCCCTGCAGTTTATACTCCTTAGAGCATCTAATTTTGTTGTCTGTTTTATACATTGTCCTGTTATAAAAATATACACTGCAAAAATAGACTACTAGTGCTGTATTAGAAAACTCCAGAACCCACAAGTAGAACTCCCATTTCTTATCATTATACAATGCCCTCTCAGTACACCAGGTGGCAGAAATTCCTTAATGGGTACTTGAATAAATTTCATAGCCTGTCTGGGTTAGTGCATCACTAAAGCTTTTGCTTCAGAGAAAGGAAGAAGCACATAGATTCAGATAATGAAGGGTTAAGCCTCTAGGATTTGGAATTCCTAATTTTTAGGCTAAATTCCATGATAGTGATCTTTCTCAGTTCTTGATTTTTCCAAAGTTGTCCCTGATATGTTGTTAGTCTCTGTTCTAGCACCTTGTACTAAGATGGCATGGGTAGGAATTCAACAAGGATTGGTCAATAAAGGATCTCTGTTCCAAGTAGATCATACCTCTATTCTGATGACTTGTACCTCTGTTCCCTGAGAGTTCTGGGCAGCATGTGTTCTTTGCTAAATGTTTTCCCAAAGAACTGATAGTCAGGAGAAGCTGCTGGAGGAGGGAAGTGGGGTGGAGAACATTATAGAGGAGAAGAGAATTGAGATGGAACCTACCAGAGACTGGATCTTGAGAGGACAGAGGGAAGGCTAATGATTCTTGATAGAACCCAGAGTAAGAGCAAAAGTAACAAGTGGGACTGAGCAGAGTGTATAAGCAGGGAAAAGATTTGCAGGCTGGGAGTGAATGAGATTCAAGAGATGTGGGGAAATGCACGTTACTAGATGATACTAGAAAACACTGGGCCCCTGTCCTTACTTTACATGGAAATCACAGTCAGAAATAAGCAGTGCAAACAGGGATCTTCTCACTAGTATTTAACCAGAGATCCTTGCCCCTTCCCAGAAATGAAAAAGAGCTAAGTAGGGGCAAAGGTCAGGTCACTATTTATTGGATACCTGGTAAGCACCAGACATTTTGCTCAATGCTTAGTGAACAGTAGACTCATTTAACTCTAAAGAGGATCTAATGATTCATTCATTTATTCATTCACTATAAATGTGTTCAGCATTCAGGTATCCTGGGATATGGAAAGACAGCAGTTCATAAAACACCTCCTAGCCCCATTCTTGTGGAACTGATATTTCAGGGGAGAGAATAATGAATAAAGAATTTAACATTCAGTAGGTATTGAGCAATCTGAGCTAGACCTGCCATCCCTCTCTTGGAGGGATGACCACAGTCATCCTCAGGAAACAGGGAGCCCTGGTGTAAGTGTCTGGGAATCTTATGATTTAAACTGCTAGGTCATTCTACCCTTCTCATTCTCTTGGTACCCCAGGAAATTATTCAACCTTTTCTCTTGAAGTATTCCCATCCTTTAAAACAAAGAACCAGCCACACCCACTGAACACCTTTGAGACAAGTGCCAGGCCCCATACCTGCCTCCAGGGCTTGGAGCTCTACAGAGCCCATGTCTTCCCATGGCCCTGAGCACTATTCCATGTCTCCTCTCCAGATCAAGTCACATCCTTGCTCACCCAACTCAGCTCAGCTCTAGGTATTTAATCTACAGGTTGCTGCTCCAGGACCACTATGGTGTCACTGTGATTTAATGACCTAATTTCATGTGTTTTTTTTTGGTTCAGTCACCTGTTTAAGGATGTGAGTGTTTCTCTTCCTCCTCTACAACTCCTTCTTAAAGAAACAGGCTCATAGCAGAAAACAGAAATGAGCTCAAATCTATGCAATTTGAGCAGAGTTCCCAGGTTGCAGGCTCAGTCCTGGGAGTTGGCTTCCCAATTAAGAAAAGTTAACAAAAATTCACTTTGAGGACTTCTGTTGGCAGAAACCAAGGTGACATTTCTTCTAAAAATGAAGAGCCTACAACTCTAAGCCCTGAACAGAACAAGTAGAATACAGCGTGCCTCGGAATAATTCCAAACTATTCATGCAGATAACCATTTAGAGAAAAAAGGTTACATCTGTCTTTCCCTCTATACAAATGTCTCTGAAATAAAACAATTTGGTGGTATCCAAACAGCAGGTCCTAGATGGGAACTTTTATGCCTGTGCGTGTTGGGGGATCAGAAAGAGCCTCACATTCCTGCTGACCTGCTGATTGCCTTTGTTTGTTGAAATGAAGCATGTGCATTGAAGTCACCTTCCAGAAGAGAATCTTAAAACTAAACAAGAAGGAAACTTTCCTCTCTTCTTAATACTCCTTTTAAGAAAAAAAAATTTGTATATGTACACACACAATCACACACACGTGTGAATATGTGTATCTGTGTGAGTATGTATGTGTATGTATTTATAGCTAAAGCATGCAATATTTTTAGTGCAAAAGCCTTGTGTTAGACCCAACATAGAATATTGAAAAATTAATGTCTCTGTCTTCAAAGACTGACCTTATCACAATAAGAAACAAGCCTGCAAATTCTGTAGAAAATACCAAGTAAGCACACTAACTGAAAATATTAAAAGCAGAAGGATCTTCCAGACTGCCAGACGTACCCTTCCCAAGGTGTAGCAAGCACCCTAAAGGAAGACCCAAGCCTAACAAAGCCCATCCACTCAAGCACCCATACACATCCTCAAAAGCTGCCAACACCATCTCCTTCAATGACTCTCAACTACAAATGAAATAAAAGTTCAACTCCTCCTCCCAATCTTCAACACTTCCAGGGCAGGATCTGACCTTCCTTCCTCCTTTCCCAACTGACCTTCTTAAAATGGACTCCTTCTGTCGGGTAACTCGGACTCACTCACTGTCTTCCAAACTCTGTCTTTTCCTACTTCTGTATTATTTACATATGTTTTCCATTCTGGAGCATCCTCCCTTTTCTACCTATCGAAGTCACACATTCATACACCATAGTCCAGCCTTCACATCTCCTACAGGTTTAATGAAATCCCCCTTATTCTCCCTGTTTTTCCCACACTGGGTGGCAACTTTGTGGCAGTTAGTAAATTCTGCCCTCTGTCGTTGTGGCTGTATTTATGTCTCATCTTCAGAGTGTGAACTCCTAAAAGACAAACACATATCTTACTCATTGGCAACTCCTATGCCCCTAGCACGATTCTCATTTTAGGAAGGCTCAAAAGACATTGACTTCCCTGAATTCCATAGCTCAACGACAACCTCAAAATAGTAGTAATACCATTGACCCAAATGTCCATCAATGAGAAAGTAGATGAATAACTAGTCCTTTGGTCACAACGAAATATAATACATCCATGAAAATAACTGAGTTCTGTTCTATGTAGCAATTTGGATGAGCCATCAGACTACACCATTAATTTTTAAAAAGCTCCAAAAGATTATGCACCGCTTGATATCCTTTATATAAACTTAAAAACAATGTAAGTAAAACAATGCATAAAAATTATGCAATTCATGCATAAAAATTTAACAGAACAATGTAGAAGGAAGTCAAAGGAATGAAATTTAGGTCGGAGAAAGTAGGCAATAGATCGGTAGAGGCACCATATGCTCAGATATAATTTATTGATGAGACCCTAAATTTTGTTTTTGGTAGTAGGTTTATGCATGCTTGCTAAACTTTTTAAAATCAAATAGTAAATAAGTGAGCTAGCATTGACCAATGGTGAGGGTGTGGCAATGATCTACAGATTCTATTTAATACAATTATGTGTACCCAAGATCTATTTATGTAATAATGGCAACAAAGAAAAAAATCTGTGATCCCTTAGCCATCCATAATCACTTAGAATGCAGACTCCTAATCATCTCTGGAGCATCTTCTTATTTTGTTCTTAGGAGAGAAGAACAGGTGTGGTCATTCTCAAATTTTCCTTCAAAATGATCTTTACCAAAAACCCTCATGTGGTACCCATACAAAGCCTCCCTTTATCTACTTCAGATGTACATTCTTAGTATGCAAGTGGATGCAAAGAGAGCAAAGATGCTAATTGAACCACCTAGGACTCTATTCATGCATTTATTCATTCAGCAAATATTTATGGATAGGGCACTATGCTACATGCTGCATGTAGAGCGATCTCCAAAATCAATTCCTCCCAGAGCTCAGAGACCAATGGAAAAGACAGTACACAGAGATACCCATGACTGCATAATTATATGCTGTGGAAATCTCAGTGAAGAGCAGAACTGAGTGCCAAGAGGGAGCCAGGAGAGCACTGCCATTTTTGTCATTTAGAGAAGTATTTTTAAGAGAGGATGAGAAATGCAGGGATTGGCCCACTTTTGCTAAGGAGGCACAGTTCACCATCTGTGCCCTGAATGGACATGTCTATTGGTTCAAGACAAAATATATCAGAAATGGCTTAGATGAGGCAATGTGATGAGCTCATGAAGTTCTTATTAGCCTTGCCAGCCAATGTGGCTGATGTTCTCCATCTCCAACATTCTGATCCCAGCCCAGTGTGGCTAGGAAGGCAGAAAAGGAGAAGGGTAGGATACCAGGTTACTGAGAAGTGTCAGAGAAAGGAGTCTGGCTCATCAAGAGTTTGTTGGAGAAAGCGTGGCAAGGTTTTAAGCAGGAAAGGATCTTGTTGTCATTTATATTCTTAAAATGATCACCTTGCTGCTGTGGGGAAACAGGAACAAAGGGCGGGGGCAGAAATAGCAGCAAGAAGACCGATCAGGAGTTCAGAAGCTGAGAAGGGATGCCAGTGCCTTGGGCTGCAATGGTATTTGTGGAGATGGGAAAAAAGGGTAAGATCGGGTTATGTTTTAGAGGAGGAATCAATAAGACTTTTTAAAGGATTAAAAGCATCAGTCAAGGGAAAAAAGAGGAATCGAAGATGATTCCTAACTTGTTTACTTAAGCAACTGAGTGTTTTATGGTAAAAGACTTCGGTAAAAGGAGGAATTGAAGGGGGGAAAACTTTTGGGAAAGTTGTGTTCTACTTCTGATTAGTTAAATTTGATATACTCATTAAACATTTAACTGGAAATTCAGGTAAAAAAGGTTGAAAATTTTTGTGGGAATTTGGGAAGAAATCAGTTCTGCAGACATAGATTTGAGAGTTAACCATATGGGGCTGGGATGAGATTAGCTAAGTGGAGAGGACAGAAAAGAGAATGTCCAGGATGGAACCTTGAGGTTGGTCATAGTAGGAAAAGGCAGAAAACAATTGAGATGAAGTTACTTTCCTTGAGGTGGAAGGAATGATAGAAGAATACAGATTGTACAAGCCTGGAGAACAAAGAAGTTCAAGTAGAGAAATGATGTCAAATGATTCAGAGAGGTCAGGTGAATTGAGGAGAGACACGTCCATTGGTTGTGCTAATGTGGATGTCCTAGAGTTGTCTTCATGGGTGTGGAAGCAGGAAACCCAGGTGAGGGGGTTTAAGGGAGCAGAGACAATGAGGAAAGAGCTCTCTTAGGAAGAGAACATTTTACAACTAACCTGGATCTTTAAGTAGTTTACGGAATATGGAAAAAAAATCATGTTGTAGATGAAGAGACTTAAGATATATAATCAAAGGCAATGTATGAGCCCTACTTGGATTGTTGCTCAGTTAGTGGGAAAAAAAGACATTTGGGGGATTATTGAGGAAATGTGACTCTAAACTGGATACTAGATTATATTAAGGCATTCTTGTTAATTGTGTTATGCTTGTCAAATTATCATGATTATGTAAGGAAATGCATTTATTTTTAAAAGATGAATTGATTATTTAGGTGTGAAATATCATGAGGTCTGATATTTGCTTTAAAGTGCTAAAACAAAGTAATGAAGGAATTATGACTGAAAGTTAATCATTTTTAAGTCTATATGATGAGTACACAGGGACTCATTATACAGTTCTACTTTTGTGTCTGTTTGAGACTTTTCATAATAAAAGTTACAAAGCAGGTGTACTGTGATGGGGTGCAGAGAAATAGGATGGCAGCCAGAGAAAAAGGGCAAGTTGAGAGAAGTTTTTAAATTAGTTTTTAAAAAGAAACACCAGATCATTTTCATGATGACAATGATCCAAGGGAGAAGGAAGAATTGATGATATAGGAGAGATAGGGAAAAGGTATGACTGGGAGCTCCTAAGGGAACCAGAGGGTCTTGATTAAGCCCAAGAGCAGGAGCTGACCTCTGAGGTTTGGGAATGGAAAAGGGAGAAGTCAGTACAGAGGGAGGTGAAGCAATGGATTCGGTAGTAGGGAAGTGGCTCATTCTGCTTTCTCAGTGACCCAGGAGGAAGGATCATCAGTTGAACAGTGATCTAGGATGACACAGACTGCAGGAGGAGACAGGATGACTGACATGTGAAGTAGTAATTTAGAAAATGGGACTGCATGGTTGGATTACCAGGTGGTGGTAAGGACTCTTTGAGAAGTCAGGTCATGACTTCAGTGCGCCACTCTCCGTGGTGGTTTTCTTCAGCAGCTCAGGTAAAGGCATAAAGCAAGTTAGTGATTGGTTCCAACAAGGTGGGGGCTTTGATACATATACACAGATATACTGGGGCTAATAGAATGAGGGCATAGGATGTTTGGAAGGAATGAATCACATGGATGGTTGATGTCAACCTTAGCCAGGGTGGAAGTAAGGATGCCCAAGCAGAGGGGGAAATGTTGGCTCACAGGTTGGAAAACTTGGTGAGGCCTCCAAACTTACTGAGCAAACACCATGTGCTTGGTGCAGTTGGGAGCATTTTACTTGTATTAACTTATTAAATTGTGACAACAATGCCCAAAGGGTAATTGTTGCTATTGTTTGTTTGTTAAAGGTGAGTAGACTGAAGGATAGAGAGATTAAGGAACTTCTGAGGAGTACTCCTACAGCTGTTTAATACTGCGATCTGATGCCTGTCCAGGTCCAAACTACCTGCTAGCTGCTAACAATTCAGAGTGAGTTTCTATAGGGTAGCTGAGCTGGAATGCTAAGAAACGGAGGTCAGAAATAGGCATGTGTGAAATTAGGAGTTTAGGAGTTTGAACATGGGACACTGAAATGGAGGAGAAAAAATGATCCCTAGAGAGGAAGAGGTCAAGGAAATAAGAAATCTAGGAGTTGAATGAAAGGTAATCACAGCTGCAGAGACCTTCAACCATGGTGACAAGGGGAAGAGGAACAGATTTATTTACTGTAGGGTTTCTGACAGTCTCACATGAGTTAACTTATTTTATAACATACCAACAAGGAGAACCATATGGTGCATCTCTCAGATTTCTTCACCATGCTTTCTTCTTCAGATCACATATATCCTGAGACTTGTAATGCATTCCTAGGACTATGGTTCAAGAAACATCATTGCAAAGAGACAAGCTCCAATATAAAGCCTAAGTCCTATTCCTACCCCATTCCTTATCTCACACACTCAATCCTGATCCACCTCAAAACTGATCAAGGAACACTTAGGAAAAGATTCATACCCCACTGAGGGGCAAGCTTGTGCCTTTAGGAATGGTTCATTACATGAATACATGAGAAAGTGTTCCATATCACTGGCAATCAGAGAAATGCAAATCAAACTACATTATGATTTCTCCTCACTCCAGTCAGACTGGCAAAGATGAAGAAAACGAACAATAACAAATGCTGGAGGGGTTGTGGGGATAGGAACACTAGCACACTGTTGGTGGAACTGCAGACTGGTTTAGCCACTCTGGAAAGGAGTGTGGAGAATTCTCAAAAAATTAGAGTTGGATCCATCATATGTCCCAGCTAGTCCTCTTTTGGATATTTTCCCAGAGGAGTTAGAATCAGCACAATTACAACAACACAGCAATATCCGTGTTCATAGCAGCTCAATTTACAATAGCTACATTATGGAACCAACCCAGATGCCCCTCACCAGATGAATGGATCCAAAAGCTCTGGTATATATAAACAATGAAGTTCTACTCAGCTATTAGAAACAATGATATTGCATCCATTGAAGGTAAATGGATGCACTGGAAGAAATCATGCTGAGTGAAGTTAGCCAAACTCAGAGAGTCAAGGACCAAATGGTATCCCTCATTTATGAAGGCTGGACCTAAACCCAGGCTTGGGAGTAAAGTAGACAAACTCATGTATTAGATCCATAGAACAAAAATGCAAAATGTTAATATTTATGAGATACAGTTGCAAGATGCTTCATAAGATATTTGAACAAGCTACGCTGCATACCTGTACAAAAACATGAATGTTTAATCTCATTGTCAAATATTTTGAAGAAGAATAAGGGATGATAGGAAGGGAGGAGAAAGGGAAATGTTGGAACAGAGCTAAAGCAAGGTACATTCCAAGCAGTTATAAATGTCACTGTATATACTATAGCTATACATATATATAATGTTCTTCATAGGTATAAGAATTATGTCACTGTATTTGGGTTTTTTAGGAACAATATAGGACCCAGAAGAAAGGCAAGGAATCAGGGGATGGGAGAAGGGAGGTAGAGGGATGGGGGCGGATATTAAACAAATTTTATTGCTGAATGGTGTGCATCTAGGAACATGTGACAACTAATCCCATCATTATGTAAAACTATAATGCACACTCACACACACACACACACACACACACACACATATACTTGGTTCATTACAAACTGAAAATTTCCATTTTCCTTCATCTGAGCAGCTTAGTCCAAATGACCAAATGAAATGTCATTCTGATTGCCAGAAAAATCTCAGCTGCAGGCTGCTCTCCTGGAGCAACCAGGCCTGCTTTTCAGGCTTCAGAGTTTGAAACGAGCCAGATAATTTCCAAAGATAAGCATCTGACCTTCCCTCTAGCTGAAGCCAATGTGAATACTTGGTTTTCGAAGATTCAGCCACCATGCGTCATTTACAATTATGGAACTCTGTGCTGCCTTGTATTTAGAGACCTGGGAACAGTTCACATAAACAACAGGCAACCTACCCTTTTCCTCCTTGCTTCTGCTAATGAAAACCTTATAAACTGAACTTTTTATTTGTTATTTGTTACTGTCATTTGTCATTGTCTGCCCCCAAGATGATGGGTTTGTCACTAAAATCACTTCTCCATAAGCCTTGCAGGCAATGGAATTGACATTCAAGTGCAAACACTTCTGCAGCTGATCACATTGCAATTCCAGCCACCATGATCCCATGCCCAGATTAATTTTAATCGTTTGTAAACAATGTGTGAGTGGTAACATCAAAGCCAAAGAAAAAAGAAGATGCTATTGGCGTTATCAGGAATCTCTAATTCCCTCCAGCCCTTCCCATCGTTCCACGCTGCTGTTAACCTCCCTCTTAACCGATTGGAATGTATTTTGCTTCCACAGTTTCTTGGGATGTCAAATTGGCTTAGTAGGCCCTTGTCTCGTTGTCATGAAACTATACACTATGATTACATTTTTATTGGAACTTCTACCACATAAATAGGAGCTATGGAAAATATCTAATAAAAATATTGAACTTCATGTCACAACTTATCACTGTAAATGATTATCAATAATTTATAGTGAACCCAATGCCACTGGTTCCTTCACTATATTTTGTTTTTCTAACATAAAAGAAAATCATCATTTACAAAACCTACTTACTTACCTAAAAAAATAAAATAAAATAAAACCACCTACTTACCTACCCACCTGTCTATCTTAACAATCACTAACACTGTATTGGGAAACTGGAAAGTATACTGAACACAGAATCAAGCTCGATACTTTTCATGAGTTCTAGTGTCAATGTGGAATGGATTTATAAGTATCAAAAAATATCTGGGAAGGAAGGTCTACTTATAATACTCCTTAAGGAAATTTTATGAATCAGGTTGTTAAAAATCAACTCTATTTGGGTGTAATTTATAATAAAAACCCACATTTGAAATGTGCAATTCAGTAAGCTTTGACAAATGTATAAATAAATGCATCCACCACAATTAGGATATAAAACATTTCCAGCATCTTGGAAAATCCAGTAGGGTTCCTTTCCAGTCAGTGCCCATCCCCATAGGAAACTCCTGTTCTGAATTAGATCTGCATTCTTTTACCAGCTATTTTGCCTAATATTCACTTGATAGGAATGGAATAATACATGTACTTTTGTATCTGATTTTTAAAAATTTCATCTATTTTTGTTGTTTGTCTGTTTTATTAAAGTCCAAGATCTATTTTGAATTAATCTCTCTATAAACTGTGAGGGAGTGATTAAGGTTCATTCTTTCCTCCCTAGGAACGTAACATGCTTCTTTCTATGTAGAAATGTTAGTGCCTTTGTTGAAATCAGTGGACCATACATATGGCTATTTCTGTAATCTCAGTTTGTTCCACTCATCTACATATATATATTTACTCAGCCGCACACTGTCTTGATTACTATAGATTTGTAATACGTCTTGAATTTAAGACATGTAGGCTATACAAGTCCTTCTTTCTTAAAATCATTTGGGCTGTTTTAGATCTTTCATAGTGGCAAATAATCTTTAGAATGGGCTCACCAAATAAAAAAAGAGGGACTGATAGAATTACAATTATGACTTTGTTGAACATATTCATCAATTTGTGGAGAATTGACAATTTAATAATATTGTATCATCCAATTAATGAACATAATATATCTTTCATTTATTTAAATCTTTACTTTCCCAAAGTTTTACAACTATTAATGTTGAGTTTGTATACATGCTTAACATATTTTATGGTATTGGAAATTTAATTTTTTATTTTTATTTTCTCATTATTTATTGTTAACACATACAAATGCAATTGGCTTTTGTATTTTGATCTTGAATTCTGTGACTGCACCAAATTCACTCATTTATTCATATGGCTATATTGTAGGATTATTTTGTGTTCACTGCAAAGATATTTATATGTCAATAAAAGCAGCTTTACTTGTATCATTCTGATCTCTATGCCTTCCACTGGCTTGGAGTTCCAGTATTACATTGAATACCAATGATAAGCATGAACAACCCTTCCTTATTTCTAAATTTAGGGAGAAGTCATTCAATATTTTAACATTTTTGTATGGTGTTTGTAAATTTTTCATAGATGACTTAAATCAGGTTGATTTTGACTTTTTGATATATTGTGCTTTCATTACTATTGCATTTAAACTATTTTCTTCTTGGGACTTCTTTAGCACACTTATTATTTAGATGTAGGTTGTTTAAATATATTAAGGTATTATTCTAGGTACTATATTGTAATAGATTATTAATTTAATTCTGTTATAGTCACATACTATATTTTTAAAGATTTCTATTATTTAAAATTGACTCAGCTTACTTTATGGCTAAGCATGTAGTCTATGTGAACCATGCACTCTGTGTTCATTTGTAAAGAATGTATTTTCTACACTTGTATAAATCTCTTATTTGGGTCAAGTTGGTATATAGCATTACTTAGATTGCTTTTATATCTGTACCAGTTTTTTAACCTCCTTGTTATATCAAGCATAACAACACTCCTAAGAGAACAATGTTAAAATCTCCAGCTATAATAGTAGATTTGTTTATTCATCCTTAGATTTTGATCTTCATTAACTTTGCTGCTCTGTTATTAGATGCATATATAATTAAAAATTTCTATGTGTTCCTGGAGAATTATGCATCTTATTGTTATGAAATGTCCATCTTCATCCATTGTTTGATAATAGTGATTGTCTTGATAGCTACTTAGCCAAATTATGATCTAGCCATATCAGTTCTTTTATGTTTACTTTTTTTTTTTTTTTTAGAGAGAGGGACGGTGAGAGAGACAGAGAAAGAGAGAAACAACTTTATTTAGTTTTTCACATGGCCTTAGTTGCTCCAACACTCAGTTGTGTACGTGGTGCTGGGGTTTGAACTCGGGTCCTCATGCTTGCCAGGCAAGCGCCGAAACTGCTGAGCCACCGCTCCAGCCCCTCTTATGTTTACTTTTAATTGGGTACATTTTTCCATTAATTTTCTTTCAACTTAACTGTGTATCTGTATTTAAATGTTTCTAATTTACAGCATATAGTTGGACTTTGCTTTTGAAACTAGCTTACTACTCTCCATTTTAATAAAAATCTTTAGCCCATATACTTAAATGCTCTTATTGATACCCTTCTATTGAAGTTACAAACTTTCTAATTGTCTAGTGTCTTTGTTTAGCTGGAGGCTGGAATGTTAATGAGGTCTCTCCACTCTCTCTAGTCTGGACCCTCCAAAATCCCCCGGTACTGATTGGTACCTGAATTTCCGTTTCACTCTCAATTACTATTCTCTCACAATGCTTCTGTGAAACCCCACCTGCCCCAGTCAGCCTACCCTCAAAAAGGATACCAAGGACCTCTCATGTACCCCATGTTCAGCAGAACCTCGTCCTATAGAATTAACTGTTTTAGATCATTTGAATTCTGATCTTTCTCTTTTACCCAGTGGAATGGCTGCACTCTGCCTAGACGCCTGGTGCATTGAAACCACAAAATCAAACCCAGGCGGAAAGCTGGGTGATCTTGGAGCTCACCTTGTGAAGTTACCTTACCTTGTAGTCTTTCTTGCCTGTTGTTCAATCCCTGAAAGCAGTTTGCTTGCATATTCTTGTATATTTTCTTCATTTTCTTATTTGTTTGTGATAGGAAGACTTACCTGGTGTCATAGTCAAGTAGAATTTCCATCTTATTTGTACATATGTGTGTTTTAAAGCAAACTGAGCCTAGAGAAGAGATTCTAGATGAGCATTATTAAATGTTTATTTTCTATTTCTTCTCATTGTTTTGTTATAAACTCCAAAAAGACATAAAAATAACAATGAAGATGTTCTTATTATGAGAAGTAAAAAGGAAAATTGGGAAGCATTTTTGGTTTGAACCCTTGAAATGACTATGTTTTTATATTTGAGTGCCTCATTGTCTGGGGAAAGATGGTCTATAAATGTTCTATATAGAGTGACTCATTATTTTATCAGTTGTCAGCCTTTTCTGGAAATTCTAAGATTCCATCATTCTAAGATGGCCGTACACAACATTTCTGTACCTTTTTCTAGATTTCCAATAGCATTCTTTCTCATTGATGATTCAGGCTTTTCTTTCTTGAAGTCAGTGCTTCTTCTTAAGTTAAATCCAGAATATTGTAGGAGAAGGGATAAGTGGCTATATCTTTTGAACATTTTGTTTGAATAAGAAATACCAATGTTTTTGAAGTTTCTTTTCAAGACATAGAGGGAAGACCTACACTTTCAACTGGCAGAAGTTTCCTTTGTTGTGTGTGTGTATTGTGTGTGTGTATCTGTATGTGTCTGTGTATGTGGTGTGGTGATTGTATGTGTATACATGCGTTTTAACTCCCAAAGAATTGTTGGATGTGTTTCAAGACATATCCTTTCAAAAGGTTTCAGACAGAAGCAGACAGCTTCTGTCAGCAGAGGGAAAGGCAGCAGAAGAAGAGGGGAGCTGGGCGTGTGTTCATCAGAGCAGATGGTCAAACCGGAAGGTTGCATCACCTGAACACACTGTTATTTTATTGGCCATTAAGCTAAGTGAAAATTTGCAGTAATATTTAACAACATGTTTTTTTTTCTCCCTCATTTAAAACCACCAGGCCTAAAATGTGTCAAGTGAAGTTTCAATTCAGAGTGAAGTCTGTGCTCTAGGAAATGTCCTGCTTTGAAGCAGCTGTCACTGTCACTACAGTTTTATGAAAGCAAGATTACAGAATTCACAAAGGGTTCCCCACCTGATCAGATAAGTTTGATATATATGATATCTCCAATGCTTGACTTTTTTTTACCCCCAAAAACAAGACCATCGAAGTTACCCCACAAAACTATCCTTGCTAAAGAGTTATTTTAAAAGAAACCATCCTAAGCTGGGACTGAAATAGAGCTAAACTCACCCCCACCCTTGGCTCTGCTACTGCTCTCTATGTAGGCACCAGAATGACAATCTTGGGACTTAAGTTCCATATTCTGGATCTCCCTAAAATATTTCTCTTTCCTCAGAGTAGAAAACGCTCATGTTCTTGTGTTCTTTTCATGTTGCTGTTCTCGAAAAGATCGTTCCCAAGAGGATGCTATGTATTGGCTTCCAATCTGCTAGGGAATGTTAAGAGGGCTCCTGGGACCTGAATGTCACTAATGCCTCCCACTGCTCCCTATGCAGGGTGTTTTCATCTTTCTTCCAGTAACATTGCTTCTCTGCTTCCCCTTTGTCCTTTCTTATGGACTGTATGAGTCTTCACCAGCAGGTCTTCCATCTTGAAAGTGAATCCTTAGTCATCTGTAAGTGGCATTGGGACTTAACTTTGCACAACTTTCTAATAAGTTGGAAAAACTAGGAAGTTTTCTTCTTAACACTTCCAGCTTAACAAGTTGGAAATTTAAAGCTCTACCCAAAGGCCAAGAGACTTCAAGTGTCAAAATTGTCAACTGAAGGAACTTCCTTGAAGTTTCAGCCAATTCGTCTTCCCCCCAAATATAGCATGACTCAGTGTATCTGGGTTTGGAATCTGGCTAGCATCCCACCTGGTTGCTCCACTCTCAGGCCATTTCCTCTGCCACCTCATTCTCATCAGTAGAATTGTGGGTTGAGAGAAAATAAGGAAGTGGATACCTAGCTATTAAATTTATGTGACTTGTTGAAAGGTGAAACCTGATTATTCATAGTGATGCCATCCTCACCAACTTCATTACAGTTTCTAGAATGTTTCTGGTTCAATAAGCATTCCAGTGCCAGCTAAAGAGTGTGAGACACACACGGAGGACACCAAAATGAATGAGATAACATCAAGGTCAGCAAAGAGTCCACAGAGAATTCAGTGTTCCAAACAATAAGAGTCCTCACTTTCTCACTTTTTTTTTTTTTAAACTAAGGATTGAATCCAGGGGCCAGGGATGCTTAACTACTCAGCCACATCCTCAGCTTTTGCCACTGGGATTACAGGCATGTGCCACTATGCCTGATGTCCTCACCTTTTCTAAATAGGTCCTTTTGAGTTTATAACAGACAGGACAGCCCTCTGGTAGACAGGATTCCTT
Source organism: Aplodontia rufa (assembly GCA_004027875.1). Lineage (NCBI taxonomy): Eukaryota > Metazoa > Chordata > Mammalia > Rodentia > Aplodontiidae > Aplodontia > Aplodontia rufa. The sequence continues at coordinate 61,287 of PVKS010000637.1, read as the reverse complement.
TTATACTGCCATATGCTTCAAACCTCCCTTCCTCCATTCCAGGAACTCCATGACCTAAACGTGATTTGTCACATCTGTCTCTCAGATGTGGTGTCCATGTAGAGTTCAATTGAAGTCATCTTTGCCTTCTACTTCTTCATTAGCATTGTGCCAACAGATCCCTGTACTCCAGAGCAGGAAATTACCTCGGCCTTCTCAGAAAACAGAGGCCAACTAAAGATGCTCGGAATCATCTGAGGATTTCAAAGGCCTTTGGACTAGGGCAAGCAATACAACTAAGGAAATATCGCTTTTAGCCAGACACCAGGGTTAATCACTACTGAAAGAGTGAAAGTGAATTTTTTATGAAGCTGATGAGATTTAAACCTCTGCACCCCTCATGTTATGATCTCTGGAGGAGTCCTAGCGACGTCTCATTGTCACTCTGCATTCTTCCCTGTATAAAGGACTACCTAAATTATGTATGCTTCTGTTCTCACAAACCCCAAATCTATTAGTGGATATGTTAAAAAAAAAAAACAATAAAGATAGAGTCTCCATCCGTAAGCAGTTTAATTTTGGCAAGTGGAAAAAAAATAAATTCAATAAACTAAGGGGACCCCAAGTATAAGACTTTTTCTCACTGATGTTATAATTTTGGTGAATCCATAAATGTTTGAAGATATAATTGAAATGATCAGTATTTAATTTCTAAATTTAAATTGCAACAAATATTTAAATTAAATGTTACCTAATACATTGATTTGGAAATATTACTCTTCCTACACTCAAATTTCATGGAACAATGTTACTCAAACTTTCCACATGCAACTTTGACATCAGTGTCTTAATCATTTCCAGACTCCCTGTCTGAGTCATGCGAAAAAGTGTCCTTCAAAAAAGTGTCCTTCAAAACCACATTCATTGCTGACTAAGTAATTTCAACTATAGCACTTTTTGATTTAGTGCATAATTCTGTCACTGGAAATTTTATTTCATGCCACCAGGACGCATTAGCCTAACAGAAGTATATACTTTTCATTTATCCTATAGATCTATATTGGAGATGCCCTCAGCTTACAATGACTATATCTCTTTTTAAATGAATTTTTTAAAACATTTTTATAATGATGTCCACCATTTGCAATTATTCAGTCTTTCCCTCCAGGAGCACTCAGTAAGTCTGCCTTGAATCTCTGATTCTATCAGATGACTTTTATAAGCATGAAGCATTGATCAAGGCTGTGTCAGGTTAACACAGGGTCTCTCAGATCTAGCAGTATGTTGGAATCACCATGAGAACATTTAAAAGACACTAATGCCTAAATTCACTCCCAGGAATTCTAATTTAATGGTCTGGGAGTGCAGCATGGGCATTGGAATTGTTTAAAGTTCTTTAGGTAATCCTAATGTACAGCCAAGGTTGAGATCCACACTGTCTCGCAATTGATCCTTTACCATTGCAAATGAAATAATGGAGAAGGAATGCTGTCGGAATATGAAAGATTTCATAAAGACTCAGATATGCTATCTCTTGTTGAAGCGATAATTTAGAGAACTATTTAATAGGCGAGTGTGTAAATACGTATTAATACAGATGCAAGCGTAAAATATGCGTGTGCATATATTTATACAACCACCTTTCAAATATGATAGGTATTTGCTATTTTATTTTTACTTCCTCATTAAATATAATTTAGATAAGATCAATCCTTCTGTCTTATTTGAGGAGTCAAAGAGGGAAGGAACTCTGGCTTGACTTTGGGAGAAAACAACATCAGTGAACTCACAGGATAAAGAGTAAGTATTCGCATAAGCAAAGGGGTTCAGGCAATTGTACCAGGACAGGGAAATGAAAATGTAATGCTCAGAGCACTGAAAGTGTAGTATATTTGAGGTTGTAGTGAGAAAACCTTTTAAAAATAGTGATTAATACTTCCCTGCTACTAGAAATGGCAATCTCTACAAGGTTTCTTTTCTTATAGTTTTCAGCATGGACAGGGAGACCAACACCTGGAAATGATCACAAAATCATTGAGTGTGCTATTTTCTGGTTTACCCATGACATAAATGTAATTTCCTGTCTGAACAAATCAGGATAATGTCTTCCTTTGACCATTAGGGTTCTTTGACATTCTTCACTTTTTCTATCCCCTCTCCAAGCCATTTCTGGTTTGACCAACTGGTAGCAAGTTGGTAAAAACAAAGAGTTGATTCTAAATATCTCAGCCGAAAAAGTCACATCAAGTACAGACCCTTCTAATCTGACAGCTGATGTTCCTGGTTGAAATTCATTTAGAAATAAGAAAAAAATGAAAACAAATGCTACATAAGATCCACATATTGATTTTCTTTATAAGGGGTAGAGACAAGAAATGAAATAAGGATGAACATGGCTGGGGATCAGGATGAATCTTAATTTCCAACCCAGTTGGGCTTGTCAGCAAAAAAAAAAAAAATTATAAAAAGAGCAGGGTTCAATCTTTTAAGAGATAAGACAGACCCTACAATGGAAAGGTAAAGGACATTTGTGAAACACTTTTCATTTTTTAAGGTCTTTATTCTATCGTGCATGATTTTCCTGTTAGTTTGAGAAATGATCGCTCAAATATTGTTATTTTTGCTTTGCTTTGGGGGAAGGAATAGAGATCATAGAAGTTGAATGACTTTCCCAAGGTCATGAAGCTAGAAAAGATCTCACTCTCTCCATTCTGTTCTGTGTTTTTCTACCACCCAAAACAGATTCTTTCTACCAGTAGCACTGATTTAATGGATATCTGGAAAGGTACCTGACAGAACAGTGAGAAAATGTAGCAAAAGTTTATGAAAAATTAAGAGGTTTTCATTTATTTTAAAAATTATGTGTATTCATCACAAAAAAATTCACAAAATTCTTGAAAATATAGAAGACAAAAGGAATTCTAATCACTATAGTTCTATTATTAATTATGCATTTTCATTCAATTTCACTCTAGTTAGAATGGCAGTTATCAAGTAAGTGTGTAAATAATAAAAAAATACTGGTGAGGTTATAGAGGGAAAGATACACTTATAGATTGTTGGTGGAAATGCAAATTAGTATAACCACTCTGGGAAACGGTATGGAATTTCCTAAAAAACTAGGAATGAAACCACCATGTGACACAGCTATCGCACTCCTTGGTATTTATCCAAAATATCTAAATCAGCATATTATAGTGATACAACCACAACAATGTTTATAGCAGTGTAATTCACGATAGCCAAGTTATGGAACCAGTCCAGGTGCTTGTCAACAGAAGGGCGGATAAACAAAATGTGGTCTACATACACAATGGAGTTTTACTCACTTATAAAGAATGAAATTATGGCATTTGCTGGTAAATGGATGCAAATGGAAAATATCATGTTAAAGTGAAATAAGCCAGATTCAGTAGGTTAGAGGTTGAATGTTCTCTCTCATTTGGGGAAGCTAGAGTGAAATAAGGGGGATCAAAAGAGGAGGTAATCCCATAAATGCAGAAGGAAGCAGGGGAAGATTTTGCGGGGGAGGGAACAGGGTTTAGGAAAGGGAGGAATTGTGGAATGAAATGGACAATATTATGTTATATTCCTATGTGAATACACAACAGTGAATTTCACCTTTATGTACACATATAAAGCACAAATAAATAAATAGAAGACCAGTAGAGAGGAGATAGGAGGGAGAAGTGGAGAGAAAGCGGGGATTGAAATGGAGCAAATCTTATTCCATGCATATATAAATGTGTCAAAATGAGCCCACTATTATATATAATTGTAATGCTTTAATAGAAATATTAAAAATTGTGTATACTTATCACAAAAATTCAGAAAATACAGAAGATGAAATTCAAATCACTATAGTTTTATTACTAATACATTTCACTCAATATTTTTTGCATATCCCTGTCTTCTATTTTTTAATTTTTTTCCACTTTTATAAAAGAGAGAGGTACAGTGAGAGAGAGAGAGAGAGAGAGAGTCAGAGAGAAAATCAATTTTTTATTTAGTTTTTCATGTGGCTTTCATTGCTCTGACACTTTGTCGTGTATGTGGTGCTGAGGTTCGAATCCGCGTCCTTGCACATGCCAGGCAAGTGCCATGACCGCCACGCCACCGCTCCAGCTTTCTGTCTTCTATTTTTGATTTACAAATGTTATTTCCTAAAGTGGAATGCTGTGATGTTCCATTTTTAAGATAGCATAAGCATTTTCCCTTGTTTTAACACAGACTGCATGAGTTTCAATAGCTCTCTAATTTGCGAAATGTCCACCATCCTCCAGCCACAATGCTACAGCCTGCATTAGATACCTCACTGACTCTATTAGGCAAGATATTTTTATATCCATTTTATCAATAAGGAAACAAACAGAAGGGGACTTCCCTGCTGGCCACATAAACCAGAAGGGGCAGTTTTGAATTTGTGGAATTAAGCCATAAGATCTATTAAGTCCCCCCTTTGCTATAGAATGTATATAATCAAGTGGATATCCCCCAGTTTATCCAAACATTCCCACACAGTTGGATGTTTAGGTTGCACCTAATGTTGCTGATTGTGAATAACATTGAAAAAGTATTTTAGGACTGCAACTGCTTTCCCAAAGTTTTCCTTACAATAATCTTAGAAATGGAATTCCTAGGTCAAACAATACACCCTTTATGATTTAGCATGTTCATCTGTATATACAGTTCAAGCTATGTCCATACATATTCTGATCACTGTTCTCTGTCCCCACTCCTGTGGAGCATTGTTTTCTTACAAAAGAAAATCAGATCCATTTATGCTCCCAGCTGGGTGTCAGAGTGTTCATCCCACAGCACCTCCCCACATCAGAGTTTAGGTTAATGTTTCCTTTCTTGCCTCTATTAAATTACACATGAAAACTATTAACTACTTATTTTAAAAGACAATATTCTGACATATTTTGAAGACCCAAGTTGTCAGTTCTTGGCTTACCCTTCCACACCAACTTTTATTTCTTGTACTTAAGAATTTTCATTCTGCTTTTCTGAACATCATGGACAAAAATGGTTCACTAGCCTACTGTCTGCCAGACTGTATGTTTGTACGCATTTGGGGTCAATCAGAGATACAGTGAAACCTCCAGTATGTAAAAAAATTTGTGTTTCATTGACACAAAAGAAGAAAACGAGTAATTGCACAGTGAACTCCCAGTGTTCAGGGGAAAGGGGATGAACAGTTCCCCATCCCTTCTTCACTTTCTCCCTCCCTCCAACAAGGACAGATTTTTCTCTCCTCCTGCCCTTCTTCCAAAACAGCTGAGTCATGTTATGAATAACTGTGAAGCAGGTGCCAAATTCTAGCATATATACTTGCATTTCTTTTAATTAGGAGAGAGGTGGGTATGGGAGAGGTGGTTGGGAGAGCTGCTTATCATATACATAAAGGTCCTGGAAGACTCCTCAGTTTAATTGCCACTTTTCACCACAAGAAGTTATTATTATAAGCTCAGAAGTTTTCCCTAGTGGTGTGTAGCCCTTAAGAAGCTCTGATTATGCCAAATACAATTGCAGATAGGAAAGTATCTATTAGACCACAGGAGAGAAAGGTTTCTTGGGGGAGGGTTTTCCCGCTGACTGCCGTCATCTTTGGAAGCGAAAATAGTTAAGTGGGACCATGATGATGATTTAGCATCCCTGGGCAGCCGTGGAAAGATAAGCACCCTGTGCTACTGCAAAAGCTTGGGTTTGCACACACAAAATGACAACCGAAAACGAATGTCTTAAACGCAGACTGATGTCACTTATTTCACCATTATTTGGATGATGATAGGGGAGGGGAGGACCAGTAAATCACAAAGAAGAGAGATGGGAAGACCAAGAAGAGAGCCCAGGACCTGTCTCAGTATGTGGGGTAGGGGACTGAGGGAGCATGTGTGGAATAGGGTTGAGTCAGGGGTGAAGGCCAGAAGCAAAGGGAGAGAAGGCACTTAGAATTCTAGGCAAGGTGGGGAAGAGATGGAGCCTGCAGGGTGAGCCTTTGTAGGGTGGAGACCTCAAGTGTCCATCACAGAGTCCAGCAAAGGCTTGTGCCTCCGTAATCCCTTACTCCTACTCCTCATCCCTTACAATGTTTTGCTCATCTTTCTTTCAATCATCGCAAGCTTCACCTCCTGACCCCCTCTGAGGATGCTGTACCTTCCCTGCTGTCATAGCACATCTTAGGTTTTTGTTGTCTTTCATCCCCTCTAGACTACAAGCCGGGGTTGCATATGCTGCTGTATCCCCAGGTTTAGCACAGTGTCTGACACCCAGGGGCTTAAGAAGTATTCGTTAGCAGAGTGGATGATGCAGGTCAGTAATTCCCTGTCTTTGCGATCGTGAAACTGAGCAGCCCAAGGGAAGACTGACGGTTGGACCCATTTCCATCCCCAGGTCCTGGTATTCCACCTGCAACCTTGCACATGTCGGTGAGGGTCGCTGAACCCAACCGAACTCATGTAAATCAGTGCCAGGCTCAGGCATGTAGTGAACTTGGGCTGTTGCTTCTGCCTTTTCCTCTTACGTTTGAAAATTCAAAACCCAGACTTTTTAAAGGACAGACACTAAGAGCAACAATCGTGGAGATAGTTTATTCCTGCTTGGCTAGTTCTGGTGAAGCACACAGAAAGGAGAATGGGAAAGTGACCCAGTAAGAAGTTTTAGACATCTTTATGCAAATAACTTTTTCCTCAGTAACGTTTTGTATGATTGATTTTGCACAACTTTTCTTTAATTGCAGAAAAAAAGTGTAATGCTAATCAAAAGTAGTTGGGGGGGGTGTGCTTTCTTGCTTATTTCCTGATGTAACTGAAAGTCCAATTATTATTCACTGTTTCTACCTAAAGGCCAGATTTTAGTTAGTGATATGATCAATATAATAGAGGATTCGGGATAATGTGGAGGAAAACTGCTACAGGCCAATCCTTTCACTGGAGAGCTGTGATTTTCAGCACTTTGTTTAACAAAGATAAGAAGAGCCCTCATATCTTCACAAAATTTAATATGAGTCAGACCTGAGTTAATAATCTACACATTAGCCAAGGTTTGGATGTGAGATACAACATCTGTTACCCCTTAATGTAATTGTATACTCAGAAATGTGCCTAATTAGTTAAAGGATGATTACTCTGGCGTTGACATTTCCAAGGATAAATTCTAAAAGGGAAATAAATTTGTTGGGAAGGAGGAAAATAAAATTATGTAATACAAGAAAAATACTTAGGTAAAGTTGCTTTAGATATAAACCATAATCTTGTATGCTTAGACATTTTGTTTTAGCTTTTAATTAATTTATTAGTATTAATAATGCAACTAATCAGTTTGTACATTCTTACAGAAATATAGAAAAATAATTCTACAAAAAGATCTCCTTTGCCACACAAATCTCACAGCTTTCCTCAAATATATCGATTCCCTGCAATTTGATGTATATATGTCCAGATCTTGTTCTGTATACTTTATATATATGCATATATAAATATGTATATATACCATTGATATATAAATTTAGAATTGTGTTCTTGCTTTGTTGTTTGCTTATTTTACATAAATGGGACTAAATTGTGTATTCTTTTCCAATGACATGTCTTAGAGATCTTTCCATTTCACCGCATACAGATTACCCTCTCTTTTTCATTTCTGTATCATATTACATAACACAGATGTGGTGTAGTGCATTCAGTGTGTCTTATTAGCAGACATTTAGTTATCTTCTGAAATATTTTTATTGAAAATACTTAGGATTGCCAAAATATTTAATTTTGAGAAGGTCGGTGGAATTTTTCTCCCTCAAGGTTGTATCAATACCAAGTGACCATAAATTTTCCCCACCATCATGGTCCTCTTACCCTCCTTTTTTCTCATCTTCCAAAGTTTTTGGGGAAACCTGATATTTCGTTATTGTTGAATTGTATGTCTCTTGATCATTATGCAATTTGGCCATATTCCTTTGCTCCTATTCCTTTCTCCTTTCTTTCTTTTTTTTTTTTTTTTTTGTTGATAAATAGAAACTCCTTAAATATTTTAAGTTATTGACCTGGAAGAAAATATTTGCGACATTTATGTTATTGTCTTTTAACCTATTGAATGATATCCTTTGTTACATGATTTGCAGTCAAATTAATCTACCTCTGTGTCTAGCATGAAATCTTCCCTGCCCCAATAGTTACTTTTAATTCATTTATTTATTTTCTTCTTTTATAATAATGCTTTTTACATTGTTTATCTTTAATTTATCTGGAGTTTATTTTGTACATTGTTTTAAATATGTATTTTTTGCCTCAGAGGGATATCCAATTGCCTCAAAACCTTTCTTTAGTTTTATGAAATGCAACTGAGAGTGAGCATTTAATGCTGTGTATCTCAGTTCTTTTGAGTCCCACTGATCTTTTATAACTATTTCCATTCCAATGCCACATCTTGTTTCTATAGTTTTACATATAATGATTATATCTAATAAGAGGTCATCATCATTTTTGTCCTTTCTTTCAAAAATCAAATTATTCTTATATGTTTTCTATTCTACAATGATTCTAAAATCAGTTTGTCAAGTTCATAGAAATTTGTCTGTGATTGTGCTAAATTTACGAAGAATTTATTTGGTCTTCTCAACCACAAATGTAGCATGTCTATTCCTCTGTCCCTTATAAATGCTATAGTTCTGTTCACATTCACATTAGGAAATTATATTTTATAAATATCACTAATATACATACAGGAAGATGATAGATGATTAATAGAATCTATCCAACTCACTGAAACTTCTTGAGCTCAAATAAAAAAGTCAAAGAACATGCTTCAAACTACTTAAATTTTTATATTAAATCAAATAATATCAGTTGTTTCTTCTTTCAAGTCATTACTTATTTCGCATGTCTTACTGCATTGTCTAGAATATCCATTATAAGGCTGAGTAGTAGCAATCTTTATAGCTATCCTTCTATTGTTCCTGAGTTTGATGAAAATACTTCTAGAATTTCAACATTTAATGATGTGTGTGCTAGAAGTATGTAAGTTTTTGTATAGTTTGTGCCCCACAGATAAGAGGAAACTTTTTTACGTATGCTTGAAGCAGCTTCAGTCTTACAGGCAGTATTGGAAAATAATTTTAGAAAATTTCCCAATCTTAAGCCACATTTTTTCCTTTAAGGAGTTCTAAAGAGCACTGTGATGACTTGAATTGGCCCTTTTTCAATAATTCTCTGGAAAATGTCTGGATGGACCCAGAGCTGGTTATTTGTTGAACTTAGACTCTCCACATCCTATTATTTTAGGCAGTAAGCTTTCATGTGTACATGACCTCATGTTTCAGAGGTCTATCAAGGTAATGTATTTTGCACCCATATAGATTCACCTGTATGCTTGTCATACAAGAATATTTAGTGCATAACAAAGTCATAAAAGACATTGGCTTTTTTCTACAATTTTTCTATAACTACTTATAATTGCTACACAAATAGAAGTGAGACTTGTTTCTGCAGACAGAAAAATTATTAGAGGAGGGGCCTTCTTGAATTAGGTCCTAAAGGACATAATAGACATAGATCAGCATTGAAGGTCTGGAAATGTGTTTAATTTTGCACTAACTCATCATAGTACATCCATCTTGGGATGCATCAGACTCGGTAAATATATTAGTACATGTCTGTCTAGATAGAACCCTCCATGTAATCAGACACTAAGTCACTTACTTCGTCTCTTTTTCATTCATATCCTGACTGGTACATATCTATAGAAAGTCCCTTCCTAGAACCACGTTTTATCCCCACCTGAAGTATTGTAACCCTCATCTGAAGTTGTCCCCATACCTCCAATTTCTAATTTTTCTGAATGATCGTTTACACAACTGCATCTCAATTTTACAGGGAAGCTTCAATCATGCTGGTGCAGTTCTCAGGAACTTAAGTGTTCCCTGTAATCTACAAATTAAGGACTGAACTTTTGACACACTGATGTTTAAAATCCTGGGTGATTTTGCCTGCCTCTTTCCCCAACAGATGGTTTTCTGTAATCCAATCGCATGTAACTGTTCAAGAAGTCCTGCCTTTGTCCACACACAGCTATTGGAATGTCCTCCTCACCTCTTATTATTCTCCAAAACCAAAATATTTTCTGCATTATTTCCATCTCTCATAAGCTCTGTCTTCTACTGGATTATACAGTCCATTTAAATTGTGTATGGCAATTAAATGATACTGCCTTTTTATTAACCTGTAGCCATTTTCCCCTCTCCCTCCATATTAGATTGTAAACCCTCCATGGAAGGTATTGTTAACGCAACACTGCCATGTTTTCTTACGATCATCACAGTGCCTAGAATGCATGACTGCCTTTGTGGATGCCTTCCTGATTTAATTGATCCTGCAAATAAACTGAGGTCATCAAAGGTCATGAGTTTCCTTGGACTGCAGTGATTTCTTCATAATAATTTGCATCTATAACCCCAACAACTCTGTGTAAGTCAAATTTAGGCACTGAGTGAACCGAAGTAGCAGTTCATGGTCTGTTTTTCCTTCAAATATGCCTAGACCTATCCCTGTTTTTATTTCTCCCCTAGTATATCTACCATACTGCTCTACCCTACTCTTTAGAGAAAGATGCCGAGTCCTTCATTAGAATTCTCATTTTAAAAGAAAACTACTCAAGGCTGGAGCAGTGGCCCCTTGGTTTCAGCACTTGCCTGGCATGTGTGAGGATGCAGGTTTGAACCCAGCACCAGGTACACAATGAAGTGTTGGGGCAATGAAGGTTATATGAAAAACTAAATAAAATCGATTCTTTCTCTCTCTCTCTCTCATTGTCCCTCTCTCTCTTTAGAAAAAGAGAAAAGAAAACCACTGATATGAGGAATCAGTTGTATTTCTTTTCCTGTCAAATTTTAAATAATATCATAAGAGTTCCTAGAACAAGGTAAGCATCCTAAACCTATGAGTAGTCAGAGAGAGAAGCTTATAGCACCTTTATTTAAACATTATGCTGGGTGTTATTCAAAGACAAACACTGCCTGGCCATTACATACAGCTTTTACCACTTTCATTCTGTTTCTCAATCCGAGAGATCCCACAGCCACAAATTTGTGCTGTTAAATGCCAACAAGAGGGAAATGGTTAAAAAGGAATTTCTGAGTTCATTGCTTTTCTTCAAGTATTTATGAACAAAAAGTTAGAAGGAAATTCACAGCAGAAGTGCATTTAGATAAGGCTAAGAGCAGCAGAAAGCCAGATGACACATTCTGGAATGGGAGCAATCAAGGTTCTATTCAATCCTATCCCTCTATCCTGTGCATCAGAATATTCTCCCCTTTGAAACTTCTGCACAGTTGAACAGGTGTATTGAATTCACACTGATCCACCAGAAAAAAAGAAGGCAAAAATTGTTCATATGTCACAACATCCAGAGATTTCAGCAAATTCTTTAAAATGCAAGGATTAAAAATAATCTGCTAAAGATTATCTTCAACTAATTGGACAATGATGATGCTTTTCAGATGCAAACAATCTGTTGATTTAACTACAAACTATTCATTGAAAAAAATAAATTATGCCTAGTTTAGTGCAGGTAATGGGAAGGTATCTACCTCAGCCTGGAGCCAGCAAACTTTCTGTAAAGGAATAGGAAGTAAATTTCACAGGCTTTGCGAGATACTCAGTCTCTGTTATAACTTCTCAACTCGTCCTTGTACCTAGAAAACAACCATGGACATTGCATAAATAAATGAGCATGACTGTGTTGCAATAAAACTTTATTAACCAAACAGGCAGTCAACCTGCAGCCTGTGCTAGATTATATCAGCCCTTTGGTTGGAGTAATCATACCTTTTTTAGTAATCATTGAAACTCCAGTGTCCAGCATAATGTCTGACTAATAGCAGATGCCAAATAAATACTCACAAAGAAAATAAATAATTAAGTTTTGAAAGTTGATTTTCTGTAGCCAAAGAATGTATTATCTAATTTTTAGTGTAAGACAAATAGGAAACGGTATTGAGTTCAAAACATGTGAATTAAAAGTTAACTCGTGCACTCGACATCAACTCTCTAGCAACTCTAATGAGGTTTTATATTTTAGCTTACAAAGTCTCCATATTGCAGGGACTTGGTTTTCCTAACTATCGAGATTGAATTTAGGGTTATGGTTAGGTTATAAAACCACTACACTTAATGTCTTTTCAGATTGCTTTTGTGAGTTACAGTTTCTCAGGAAAACTAAAAGAATTTCCATGAAATTCTCTGTCTTTCAAATTTCAGGAGCCTGAGGTTGTTCAGATACCCAAGTTTTGCTCTCTTCACATTTGCTTATCGTTTTTTGTACCATGCATCCTCTCATGGCAGGAAAGCTTAGTCAGACCCCTTCCCACCATCAAAGCTCTAGCCAGACTCTGAAAAAGGGCTGGATAAGAGGGATATGGCAAGAAAGGGCCCACATCCAGCAGGACGGTGGTGTTCAAACTCTCTAGCCAACGCAGGCATCTCCTGGGGGACTATAACTGGATCTTAGTTTGAAACAAAGTTATGACTGGGGTATCATTTAGAGTCCCAAAATAAAGTAGAAGTTACACTCAATTAATCAAGATTAGTTTATTTACAAAGGGTTTATTTATATAGCTGTGGGCAGGGAGTAGGTAAACCAGTAGAAATGTTTTAACCACTGGAGACTAATAAGAACAGAGACATCACCACCCTGAAGCCCAAAGTGACAAGGGGAGAAAGAATTATATGAAGCTTCAAAGAAGACCTCTGTTCAAGACTCAGTTACCTTGTGTGGAGGAGCACTGGTAGCTGGAGGTGACCTCACAGGCAGGTAGGCAGGGAAGTGATTCCCCATCATCATGGCACTCTCTCCCTCCCTCTGATCTCCTGTCAGGCTCCTGAACCAAACTAGAGACCAGAGATACAATAAAACCTATTGGTGTGTGTTTTAGTCCCGTGGGTTTTTTTTGTTTTTGTTTTTTTCTTTTCTTTCTTTCTTTCTTTCTTTTTTTTCTTTTTTTTTTATTTTTTTATTTATTTTTTTTTTTTTTTTGCTGATGTGACTAAAAGACCTGACAAGAACAATTTTAGGAGGCAAGGTTTATTTGGGGGGCTCACAGTTTCAGAAGTCTTAGTCCGTAGAACACTGGCTCCATTCCTCAGTGCTTGAGGTGAAGCGGAACATCATGGCAGAAGAGTGTGGCAGAGGGAAGCAAGTCAAGGCATGGCTTCAGGAAGCAGAGAGAGAAACTCGATGCAGGATGCAAATTACAAATTATATACTCCAAAGACACACCCCCAATGACCCACCTCCTCCACCACAGCCGACCTACCTTCAGCTGCCAGGGGATTAACTAACTGATTGGCTTAAGGCTCTTCCAACCCACTCATTTCCCCTCAGCCTTACTGCATTATCACACATAAGATTTGGAGGACATCTCACATTCAAACCTTAACAGTGTGGTCCTCACAGTTCAACCCCCAAGGTCAGAGAGTGGGTGGGGATGATTGAGAGCCATTCTGCAGGGACAAACTGAAGACACATGACACAACTTCAGCCCAAAGGGTCTGAAAACTCATCACACCAAGGCCGATCTCTGTGAGAGTTGTTAAGTACATCAGGGTGGCATCAGATAGATCACCCACACGCTTCCATTTTTCTACTGAATGAGATTTTGCCACTGTCTACAAGGAAATGAATTGAGCAATTTTCTCATCCCTGCAGTGTTAGGAGCTCTCTTGCCAACCACTCTCATTTAGCAGATGGTAGGTGATACCAGGAGGCCTGTTAGGCTTCTTCTAAGGTAAACAGCTAGGGAGGGAGGACACTGGAGTCAGGAGTCCAGGTTCCCAGCTCTGACTCCACCCCTAAGAGGCCAAGTGACTATAGAGAAGTCATTTCTCTTGGGTTTTAGTTTCAATATGTGTGTGCATTTATACATATACATACACAAAAACACAATATATAAGTATATATAATATGTATATATGAACATATTATAATATATATTATATAATGTAAATGTGTGTGTATATACATACATACATATGTGTGAGTGTGTATATATATGTGTGTGTGTGTGTATATATATGTGTGTGTGTGTGTGTGTGTGTATATATATATATATATATATATATATATATATATATATAGTTAGACAGGATCTAGATGATTGGTGGTCAGAGTTTTTAACCTAGAGTTCCATTGAAAGTATTTAAAACCTTTGAGAAATTTATGTTTGTACACATGAGCATATTTCTATCAAAATAATAGTGGTTCAAGCACTTATTACCCCCAAGACACTTAGGCACTGAGCTGAACTTGCTCTCTCTTCTTTCTATCTGCTTGCCTTTCTGTCTTCCTTTTTTTTTTCCCTCTCTCTCTCTCTCTCTCACAACAATCTATGAAGCACATGAGTCTTTTCTACTTTACCACCCCATGACTTACCCAAGACACATGGTTAGGAAGTGGCAGGACCAGGCTTCTTACCCTCTTTTTAATCCTTGAGGTCATGCCCCACTTTCACCCTCTTATTGTCTTAACTCCAAGGTCAGATGCACAAAGCTAAGGGTGCCAAATACACGTGGACTGCTCCTACAGGACAGGCCCCAGGGCAATGGAAGGACCATTTCTTGGAAGAAGAAAGTTTGGGAATTTTGATGTTGAGGTCCTCAATAGTGGCTCAGAGTGGGAGAACTTAGAGGAAGACCACTCTGGAGTGGGAGAGTCAAGTCCAACAGAACCCTAGGGACAAGGCAGAATCCTCATAGAGCAGAACCAAGGCCACAGAGGCCTTGACACTAAGCAAGAGTGTGTCTGCTCTTGTGGGTGATGGTTACTCCTGGTAACTTTCCACAAACTTTGTTGAATCATCCAGGGAGAGAAGCATTTCCCCCTTCTCTCTGTAATAACTTCAGAAAGCCTTGCAGGAGAAACTTGCCCAAACAAAGGGGAGAAGCCATCCGGACTTTCCAGGGATCAGGGGCAACAGGAAGCTGAGATTCTCTACTCCCCAAGATCTGGTATATCTAAGCTGATGGAGCCACCGGAGCCCCATGCTGGGATTAGCCTGGTTTCTCTGCCTCCATTTGGAGAGTCTCTTTGCCAGGTTTCAGCTGCCCTTTGAGAGCTAAGCTGCTCTGTTGCTCATTCCAAACTGGGCAAATGCGTAAAGAGCAAATGTAAGGCCAAGATGCCTCATCTGTTAAACTCCCTAAGTATTCTGACACTCAGAAGGGCTTTTTTTGATCCTCTGAGCTCTTGGGGCTAGAGGTGGAATCCTCAGCCAACATGCACCTTTCCTTACAGCCTGGTCGGAGACTGTCACCTACCATGAGACATCAGATACATATTCCCTTGCAAGGAACAGCTGGCCTCTCTCTGCAAGGGCAATGGAGACTTGTGAGTTCATCAGTTCTGCACCCTGGGATGTACTTACTCTACTGGGCATAAGCAGCAAGCAAGCCAGGCTCATTTCCTCTTTGCTGGCAGAAACCATAGCAGCAGAAATCCTTGGCAGCCTTGTTTGACCTGGACCGTGGATGTGCAATGCTCTGTGTGGTCTAGCAAGACCTCTAGATTTTACTTTGTTCTGCCAGCAGCCTTCTTCTCACACCCCATCAATCCATGTAATCCCTTCCTCATCGCCTGGCCACATGGATGGCTTTAGTTTAGGTTGTCCCCGAGCTGCCTGAAGCCCACAGTCTGCTACCATTGCTGTTACCAGAAATCCCAGCCTAGCATCTGTGGCAAGGAGGACTCTGGGCTCTTCCTGTAGAAACCAGGATGGAAAGAAAGCCTTGGCCTTGCCGTTCTTGACTTGAGGAAAGAGGAAGCTCTTTCTCATTAGCCAAGCAGCAAGGACTCAGGCGATGCTGTATGTGAACTTGCTCCTGATTTGGCCCTCATCGTCAATGCCCATACATCTACAAGAAATAGATTTTTGTTCTGCTAGTTTTTTGTTTCTTTTAGCTGCTACCCATGATAGGCACTCTGAGATGCCTGGGAAATTTGTTTCCTCTTTAACTTTGGCACCTAGATCTTTGGATAGCATTCATGGATGGGGTTCAAAGATGAAGAAGCTGAGATACAGGGAGACCATTAAGCTCCTTGGGTTGGCAGAGCTGGGGACCAGGGGAGGAAATGAACCTGGACACAGCTCCTGCCCTGTGTGAGGGGTTGGGGTCAGGCACCGTGAACATTTCCCTAAATCACCCCTGAGGTGGACATCACTCTCCCTCATTTTTTCTGTCACTAATGAGAACACTCAGTCCCAGACGTTAAGAAGTCCACAGCCTCATGTTCTTTCAAGACACCACACTTGAATATCTTCCACCCATTTGGAAGAACTGCTTCTTTCATAATCCCTTCTTCTGAAAGTTTTCTTCTTATTTAGGAAGCAAATCTGTGCATGACTTTCTTTCACATTTTAATTTGTCCTGCCAAGGCAATTTTTAAGACCTCATGAAATTTAGCATTAATCAAGTTCCTTCCAGTTTGTCTTGTAGAACAATATTGGCTATCTTCTCTGTGAGGGGCCACAACCACCCCCCAAATAGAGATCCCATCCTCTATAAAGTTAGCAAGTAGAGGGAAAATCACTGGGAAATTCTAACCCTGCTAGAAATCTGACATAGGGAACATGTAGAGAGACAGCTTCAAGATTGGTCAACTTAGCTTGATAATGATTTTGTTAATATTGAAACAACCCAAATGCATACCGACACATAAAGTAGGAAGGACACAAAGAGTGAGTCAATCATATACACAATTCTATCCAGTAGTGATGCGTGAATGCCAAAGCCAGACATCATTAAGGAGGAAGCTCAATAAAAAATATAGAGTGAAAAAAGCCAGTCATGCAAGAATTCAGGCAATACGCCCATTTATAAGAAACGAAAACACGAAAAACTAGACAAAAGTGTATTGGGTTTTGAATGTGTGGGTCATAAAGTATAAGACAAAGCAAGGGTGTGATTCACACATTCATCCTGATGATTGCTCTTATGGGTTTTGAGACAAGTAAAGGATGCAAATAAGAAGGAACATCTGGCGTCTTTCTCGGGGAGAAAGTTCTGTCTTTGTTTGGGAGGTGGGTGCCACTTGGTCTATTTCTTTAAACTACACCTGTTTGGGCAGGTATTTTTGTCTACCTGTGTCTGTTTCATTCCCTAGCATGCAAGCCCCATGGTGGCTAGGTTTTGCTTATTTTGTATATTGCCAGATCATCAGTATCTACAAGGAGCCATAGGACATAAGTGACATTCAATACATAATATTTTTTTAAAAGAGAGGGACAGTGAGAGAGAGAATCAATTTTATTTAGTTTTTCATGTGGTTTTCGTTGCTCTGATACTTGGTTGTGTATGTGGTGCTGTGGTTCGAACCTGCATCCTTGCACATGCCAGGCAAGCACTGTAACTGCTGAGCTACTGCTCCAGCCCCAATTCATAATTTTTAATAAATGAATGTATTTATTATTCATAAGTAGTTCACAGTAAAAATGTTAGTAAGTTAATGTGTAAGAATCTAAAACCCATAGGCAGGAATGCTTTTGCACTGAGGTCCACAAACTACTGATGAGAGACAGAGTGGAGTAAAGTTGAGGGAGGGAGTGTCTGCACAGCGTCATCTGGGGAAGACGTGGGCCAGACATTGCAAAAGGGAAGAATTATTTGATTTTCACTCGAACCTATTAAGGTAACTACCATTTTATCTCCATTTCACAATTGGATTCTATGGTTTTCATGGAGCTAGTAAGCAGGCTTGGGTTCGGTTCTGCCTGACTCCAGGACATCCATGAGCAGAGGACAGGATGCGCAGGGAGGGTTCTACTGAGGATGTGGGAAGTGGGCCCCTGCTGGACTGGGCTTCCCAAGTTAGGCTCTGACTCCACTGAGCTCACCATCTGGCCAGTCCCCATCGCTCCACGCTCCGATTTCTATCTGCTATCTGTTAGCTGAGGTCAAACAGATCACAGCCCAGGTCTCCTCTATGAAAATCTCTGTCCTTCAAAGACAAATGCCCTAGTGTGTTCCAAGGAAAAATTCATCATCATCTTCAAAGTAATAATGGGAGCACTTACCTGGGACCAAACTCTGTGTTAATTGCTTTGTATGACTACTAAAGTTTCAGAACTTCAGTAGATTTCGAGTGATTTGCCCAAGATGATGCAAACTACAGAAGGTGTATGCAGGGCTCAAGTCCAGCCCGCTGGGACGTGGAAGCTAAGTTCTTAACAACTTTGCCCTCTTTATGTCTGGGGCATGACAGCTTAGTGAAAGGGTCAGGAATGACCTAGTAAAATGCTAAGACAGGGCAGGATGGGATTGCCTGTCAAGTGGACTCTGGGTATGCATCTATATGGGTGTCCTTGGGCCACCTCACCAAGATCTCTCTGCCTTTATCCCTGCCATCTGCTCCCACATGCTTCTCAGAGACCTCATGAAATGTGAGAAGCGCCTCTGAAAGTTCATCAGATTAGCAGATATCCAGCCTTAAGGCTGTGCCTTTCTTTGCAAGAGTAATAAGAAGGCATATATTAAATTCTCCCTTGCGAATCCTGTGTTTCCCTTTTGCATTAAGTTAAATTCCAGACACACTTTCATCTTCATTTCACCTTGAGCTTCTGTTGGCAGTGGTTCCCACAGCCTTAGATTTCAGTTTCTCTCTTCCTCTATCCTCTACCCTGTTGCCTTGAGCAGGGAGCTAATGCTTTGAAACAAACATACAAGCTACCCAGAAGGCAAGTTCATACATTTAAAAGATCCTTTTTCATATTTAGAATAAAATGAAGAAGCAAATCAAAGCTTCCCAATTTTATCTTATTTGTAAGTTTGGATTTTCTTAAATCAGGACTCCTCTTTGCTAAATCAGCCTACATTTGTGTTATAACGAAAATTGTTGGGGAAAAGAAATCCTGTAAACAGAGGGAAAAAAGGATGTTCAAGGCTTCTAACACAAAAACCCCAGCCTCTCTCTGGATTATATCTTTTAAACTTGAAAAACTTCTTCCCCTTAAATTGCTCCCAGTTAATACACTGGAAACACAGCCCCATTAGAATCAGTTACAGTCCTTTACAGATTGGGATTCATCTTGTCTGCACCCTGAGCTCAGACCACATTGTGACTTAGCCCTGCCTCCTGTGCACACAGGAATCAAACTGTTCTGTGTTGGGATTCACCGATGTGGTGGGAGGTAGCTGTTCTGCTCTAATGGATATTTCTGTGTTTTTCCCTGTGCCCCATCATTGCTGGAATTTGGAGCATGGGTAGAAGAAAACATCAGACTGAATTGGCCTCATCCTGCCTGTCCCCAGGGCCACAGAGGGCTTACAAAGTTGTTTTTTGTATCACATGGCAAGAAAATTGCCAAGAAGAGAGCTTCAGAAGAGTGTCCAAGAGGCTTAACACTGTGATCAGCAGGAAAGCTATAAAAATAAAAGAAGAAAATCAAGAGAAGGGCAGGCAGCACAAGGAGAGTCTTGGGGTAGTGTTAGATGAAGATTGAAAATATTTGAAGCTTGCTGGTCCAAACAAAGAGGAATAATTTTTTAAAAACAGAGAAGACTGAAAACAGATACTGTGAGCCACAGTACAACTGAACTCAGGTTTTTAAAAACCTGAATGTTTATAATCCATTGTAAGTACAGGCTTTTGTAATGAGGTTTCTACCTCTTCCTGTATTTGACTCTCCCAGATGCAGATACAATAAGCAGAGAGAGATTTGACTTAGCACACTAAGATTTGTCCCTTACCTTTTCTAGCTCTGGAATCTCCTACGGTGATTGATTCTGTGGTATCATTTAGTCAGCTTCTTGTTGCTCTGACCAAGACACCTGGCAGTACCAACTGAGAGAAAGGAAGGTTTATTTTGACTGAAGGTTTCAGTGGTTTCAGTTCATGGTCAGCTGGCTTCATTGCTTTGGACCTGAGTGAAACAGTACATCATGGCCATAATGGCAAAAAGCTGCTCAGCTCATGGCAACCATGGAGAGAGAGAGAGAGAGAGAGAGAGAGAGAGACAGACATTCAAAGGAACCAGAGACAAGATATAGTCTCTCAGGGCACACCCCCAGTGACCTACTTCCTTCAACCAGGTCTCACTGGCCTCCAGTTTCCAGATCCTCCCAGTAATCCGTTCAAATCATTGATCCATTTGATAGATCATTAATCCACCAAATGGATTAATCCATTGATGAGGTCAAAGCCCTCATGTCTAATCCTTTCCTAAAAGTCTCACCTCTGGACGTTTCTGTATGGGGGACCAAACCTTCAAACATTAGACTTTGGGTAACATTCCAGATCCAAACCAGAACGGATACTTAGAGTATATAATCAGAAGTTAGCGGGACTACTAGTGGGACTACTACTAATAATAATAACAGTGCAGTCAAGGTCAGTAAGTGCTTTCTGTGTATCAAGTTCTGTCCTAAGCATCTTATCGGTATGAACTCAGCAATCTTCATAGTAATTTCTTTGTGGGATTAAATATCTGTCTTCCATGCCAGAAAATGAGGCCCACTCTGAATAACATGCCCGTGGTTACACAGCTAGAACCTAAAAGCCATGGTGGGGAAGTCTGAGCCACGCCTGCCCCAAGGCTTCCCAGAACCTGCTACCCAGCTCCCTTCAGGCGCTATATTGCTCAGGGTGAGCTCTTGTGGAAATGAATGGTCCTCACGGCAGAGACTGTTACTACTCCAGGTAATATCCCCTGCACCCGCTGTTGTTCAACTCTCTTCTGCCATGGACTTGCTCTGGCTTCAAAAGCACATGAGAGTCCTTCTTGAGTGGACCCAAAGTAGGTGTGTGTCCATGCCAGCTTCCTTTTGCCTGGAGTAAGACAACTCTGGAGTATATTCTCTACCCTCTGTCAGAGGACCCACTCATCCACAGCAGCCTGCTCATTGGCACATCCTTCACTGGTTTATGTCCCTTCCTGACCCACTTCCTTGCATTCCTGCTTGTGCTTCCTGAGATCACCCAGATCCTGGTTTCAGGGTCTGTTTCAGGTTACTTTACCCTAAACAGTCAGGCCCATAAGAACTCTCCAGCCCAGGGCACAATTAGGCCATCTCATCACCCCTCTCTTAGTTCCTCTTCCCACTGTGACTCATAATGACAGCCTTGCTTCTGTATAGAGTGTATTACCAAAATGTCAATACTACTTATAACAGGGACCAGAAAAAGTCACTGTGATAAACTGGCTTACCAGTATTTTCCAAAAACCTTATACTCCGCTCCTTACTCTTCTACCCTGTTGTCTGCCTGCTCAGCATGAGGTCCTCACATCTTGGCTGCGATGCTCTGTTCCAGGGGAATGAACGGAGGAAGGAGTTCACTTCTATCATATCTGAATTAAGGAATACTGAAGCTGAGGAGTTAGGAAAACAGATTTCCTGGCTCAGCAAAGATTTATACTAAAGAACCCTTTCACGAAACAATCCACTCACAAGAAGAGCTTCACTGCCAGTTTAAGAAATTTCTTGTGGGGGGCTAGAGCGGTGGCTCAGAGGTTTCGGCACTTGCCTGGCAAGCACGAGGACCTGGGTTCAAACCCCAGCACCACGTACACAACTAAGTATTGGAGCAACTAAGGCCATGTGAAAAACTAAATAAAGTTGTTTCTCTCTTTCTCTGTCTCTCTCACTGTCCCTCTCTCTTAAAAAAAAAAGAAATTTCTTGGGGGAGGTGAAAGGAGTCATACTGAACTGAATTTCCAGCACCCAAGCCATGCAGCTGGTCTATTGGTCCTTCCCAGAAACTGCAGCAGATTGGTGGAGACATGGATTGACAGCTCGTGTTTATTTGAGCCCTGGCATCAAGCACAGCCCAGGGCCTCATGGAGCCCACCATGCGTGGGCAGTGGGACTGTGGCACGGAAGCCAGTGCCCAAGTGAGTCAAGGCCACCAGCTCTCAACTGTCATCGTTGAGCAGTCAAAACTGGGCACACCTGCAGCTGGATCCTGCTTTACAGGGCTCTGCAGCTCCAGATGCCCACTCCCCCTACCTCCCCACCCCCGACAAACACACACTGAGCTCGCACGATTTACTACCTTCAATCTCCAGCTTCCCTAGGAAGCTGGAGAAAATGGAAGTAAGGCAAACATGAATGAAAGTTGGAACTTAAGATTTGACCAATAATGTTAATGGGTTTCCAAACGCTTATTAGCGTAAATTTGGATCAATAGCATAAGTTTGAAACTGTAGTATTGATACTTTTCTCAAACCCTAATTTGCATAAGTTTGGACCAATAGCAGTGGCCCAAGTGCTATATAAACCCCTATCTGTGCACACCCAAGTGGAAAAAGCCTAGTAACCAGATTGCCTGTTGCACACTGCAAGAGTTCCGTTTCCTGGTTCTTCAATAAAATTTTCTTCCATTCACTCATCCTGGTGTGTGGATTTAATTCTTTGAATTCAGAAGACAAGAACCCAGAAGGAAGAAGAAATCGATGGTGAGCTGCTGCTCTCTCTTGCAGCACTGGAGGGCATTGCCCCCATGAAGAGCTGCAACACCACCATGGGCAGACCCCACTAGCTGGCAGAAGCAGAGGAAACTAATCTCACCAGCTAGTGGAAGATGGCAATTGAGTTTCACCTCAAAACTTTGTTTCAATATTTTTCCCACTAGCTGATTTTAAGTATTTTTGGGAAGCCTCCCATACTGCCAACTGGACTATCTGCAAAGTGCAAAAGAGCTATTTATAAAGGCCTGTTAGATATTTCTTGGACCCACTTAGAAACTTTATGTGGGTATCTACCATGCACCCTGATAAGCACTAATCTAGGTAAGGAGGATAGAGCAGCAAAAGCAAATAGTCGTGAAAAACCCCAGTGTCTATCCTTATGAAGCTTGCATTCTGCAACATCCATCTGTTGCTACATAACAAGTAGCACCAAAACTTAATGGTTTCTAATAATCATTTATACCACATTCTATGGATCAGCAGTTCTCGCTGGGCTCCACTGGGCTGTTCTACTTATTCCAACTGGGTTCACTAAGGCAACTGCTGCCTTCTTATGTCATCTGTGGCTTTTCATGCAATTGCCTCCAATTGGTGCCTAGATTGGGGTCGGCACGGTCTACAATGGCCTGATTCCCATCGGCAGGTAGAGTTGGCCATTGAGTCGTTGGTCTAGGAAATCCCATCTGGGCAACTTATCTCTGTTCCACATGGTCATTGTCCCCTCCAATATACTAGCCTTGGAAGTTCTACAATGTCACATCTAAAGTGCTCTATTAGTCAAAGCGAGTCACCAGGTAAGCCCAGACAAAAGTGGAGCTCTATCTCTTGATAGGAGAAATTTCAAATATGCATTGCAAATGATCACGTGTACAGTTTTGGGAAGAATTTGAGGCCTCCCTCCCATAATATGATGTTATTTTAATAGTTGAGTCAATATCAAATATGTAACAATGTTTAGTCAGAAGTTCTCCATCCTCATTCTAATGAGAATTATCTTCAGAGCTCTCTTGAGAAATTCAGGCCAATTAATTCAGGGTTGGGAGCTTGAGAATCTGCATGGCAACCAACTCCGCAGGTAGTTCTAAATTATAGGAAGACTTGAACATTGCTGGTTAATGTGCTCTGAATAAAAAGCAAAATGAAGAAGAGAATTTCCAGTGACAAGAGAGCCACGTAAAAGGTGGGGGTCAAGGAAAGACCCTCAAAGGCAAAATGTTTGGGATATTTTGACCTGGTGATGATGGTTATGAATTGAAGTCAGGAGAGCAAACATGTAGGCAAGGCTTTTAATGGAACTTCCGTTTGGGAAAGGAGATATGGCTCTGATTATCAGATTGGCTCCCTAGAAGAAAGAAGGGATCTCATTTTGTTGCTTATTGGCAAAGGCAGGAATGTATATTGGTACTCAACTCAAGCATTTTGTCCTGTGCTAAAGGAAAGGTACTACAGCTGTTCATGAGGACACATGCAAGGCACCCTGACCTCAACAATGCAAAGCTTACACTGATTGGCATGCACCAAGCCTCCTGGCATCTGCTGACAGGCCATGAACCAAGGCCCAGAAGTACATTTGCCATTTGTTCCTGCAGTGGTCTCTGTCTAACTAAGACCTAAATAAAACAAGAGAGCCAAGGAGCCTTGGAAGAAGAAAGGGAAAATCAAGCAGCAATGCTCCAAGGTCAAAGAGGATGCAGGAGGCTGGGGTGTCAGGAGCAGATGCAGTAGAAGGTGTATTAGGAGAAAGTTCTAGACCATGAAGGCTCCTTGGAGGAAGGTTCTGCTTGCTCTCCCAAAAGTCAGGCATTGCAGTTTGATCAGTCTCTTCACCTGATTTTGTAGAGAAGTGAAGCAACAAAGAGCTAATCAAATAGACCATCTGTGGAAGGACACACAAGTTTTTAAAGGTGATATTTTACAACTCACTCATTCAACAGGAGTCTCTAGAAAACAGGAAGCAAAACTGGAATAAGGTGTGGAATACAAGCAAACAAAGAAAAAAGGCAGTTCCTTAGAGAAGACAAGTGTGGAAAGAAGAACTCAAGGCTGCGAGACAGTAGGAGCTGAGTGTGGATCTCTTCCGGATGGAGGCTTCACACCCAGAAATGGGCCCAGCAAGAGAAGGACAGGGGCCCAAACTGCTGGGCATTAGAAATGTCCCAGGACATGATCCCTGTATAGCAATTATGCTGCTTAATTATTAACTGCAGAAGAAAAATTTTACCACTACCATTTTAGGCTTGATTAATTCAATTGGCATAAGATAGATTAATAGGAGAAAAGCAAACAAAATTATGTGATATGTTTTATGTGACACAGGAGCCCACATTTAAGAAATAAAGCTCAACGGAGTGACAAAACTTAATGCTGAACTAAGAGAGACAATGGGGGAAATGAACTATGTGGGGAGGCCAGAGAAAGATGAATTCTTTTAACAAGATCTGATGTACAGAATCCTTTCAGTCTCAGCTTCCTGCCCTTGATAAAAGGAATGCTACTTCCCTCTGGGATAGGAAAGGCTTACTCCACATTGGGGGGGATTTTACCCCCTGCTTTCAGGAAGAAAAAGGGGAGGGCCAGAGCACTCTTCTTGCACCTGCTGTGTTTTTTAGGTACATTTAGCTCAAAATAGTCCTTATGCTAACATGGTACATTCCAGGGTGCCATGTTCTTCCCTCTAAAGTACTAGACGTAACTCCTGACTGGGAGACTCGCTGTTTAACGGTGCTTTCCTGTGTGTCTTGGCATTCTGCCTTCATATTGCAGCTGTGGGGTGGGAGGTGGGGATGCCAGTGGTGAGTTCTCCATTTCATAAGAGCAAACAGGATCCCTGAGTTGAGAAGTTGGTGCTATGTCCCCCAGCTATCTTGTAAGTAAGAGAAGAAAGCATAGGGGATGGGATTCCAGTTCCTGCTTCGTTTACTTGTTCTCTCTCCTCCGCCCTTCGCCACCAACCCCTCTCCCTGATGAAATAATCTTCTGCAGCCAGTCCTTGTTAAAATGCATGGATGACCAGAAGGATCTTCAGCAGAGGGTGGTTCCTCTCCCATCCCCTTTATCCAACAACAAAGAATTCCATTTACTACTTAGATTGTGGATTCCCTGGAAGGAGCCAACCAGTGTGGAATTATTACTTCACACAATATCATCTTGTCTTCAGTAGAGCTAACAGCATCTGTCACCTTATAAAGCCATCTTAAACGCTACAAGAATATGATGTGGCCCAATTCCCACTGATGTTCCCCTAATAATAAAGAGTACTTCTAGAGTGAATAAAATTAAGACTCACATGGGGAATTTCAAACCCACCAAGGACTGGCCACCAAGTGGAAAATGGTCAGCAGCCCCTCTTTGGAAACTGTGTGGTTGAAGAATCCACCAGTCTCTTTCCTGTTCATGGTGGAACCAAAGTCAAGAAGAAGAGTTTTTGCTGCTCTGAGAGCTATCAGCACGCAGCCTTCTCTCAAAGTGTCCTGAGACTCCACATCAGAATGAAGCTGGGGAGGAACAGCTGATAAAGGTGGCATCCCAGGCCTTCTCCAAACCCACTGAATCAGAATGGATGGGGTAGGGACCTACCTAGGGTTGCTCATTGTAAACAGGCACCTCCATGTAATTTCATTACAAATTAAAATTTACAAGTTTAAATGAACACTTAAATGTAATTCTCCACCCCCCAGCAGCCAAGTAAATTTCTCTCTCATCAGTATGGTAGAAAATTCCCAGACCCCAAATCCTTTTCCAGAACATGTCATCAAACAGGAAGTCCCAGCGCAAGACTGTGAGCCCAACTCTAGCAGAAAAGGACATTTCTCCAATGAAAAAATTTTAATAAGCTTTGGAAAACAATTCAAGGCAGCCCACTCAGCCTGCAGCAGGCTCCAGCAGGATCTGACTAAACTTGACCTGAGAAGACCCTCACACGCCTTTGCTGGCTAGCCTCCACCTCAGATTTGGGCCTTGACATTATTGATGGAAATCTCAGAAGAGTTCTGGGAGAAGAGAGAGCCCTTGGCTTGCTGCTTTCCTTCAGGAGAGCAGGTTCTGTGTAAGCGACTTGGACCACAGGGTGCATGAGTCTGAGTTGGTAGGAACAGGGGAGAGGGAAGGCCAGGACACAGCTGCAGGCAGCACGTGGCGGGGCGGTGTCAGCAGACTTATTTTCTTTTCCTCAGTTTCTCCTCTTCTTTGCTTTGCACTCTTCTCTTTTACTTCTCTTTTTCTCTTTCTTCTTGTATCTCTCTTCCTCTTGTACTTTCTCTTCCCTCTACTCCTTTTCTCCCCCTTCTTTTAGTTTTTCTCCTTTCCTTCCCCAACCAAACCTCACACTCATCTTTTCCTTTTCTGTTTTTAACACAAAGTTTCCAGGTATCCACTCTGTGCCTAGAACTGTGGACAGCACTAAAAAATGAAAGACACTGTGAGTGGTCTCCAGGAGCTCCCAGTTCATGGGGGAGCAGTAACGTGGGGATACCTAAAACTGGCAGCCAAGCCAGGCAGTAGTTTAAAGAAGTAATGTTTAAGCAGATGCCCGGCACCAGTGTGCAGCAGACCAGCACAGGGCTGCAGGAGGGCTCTTAGTCTGTTTTCTGTTGCTATAATTGAATACCAGCCACAGCTTGGGTAATTTATAAAGAATAGAGGTTTATTCAGCTCATAATTCTGGAAGCTGAAAAATCCAAGACTATGGCACTAGGTCTGGTTGGCATCTGGTGGGGGCCTTTTTGCTGCATCATAATATGACAGAAGGCGTCACACGGTGAGACAGAGCCAAAGTGGCTTTTACAACAGATCCACTCTCGAGATAGTGATAGCAGAGACCTCATGACCCATCCATGTCATAAAAGTTCCACCTCCAAATATCATTAACATAGGAATTTGGGGATTAAGTTCCCAATGCAGGAAATTTGGGGAATTTGTTCAAACCATAACAGAGGGATAGAAAACACCCCAGGCTGGAATAAGGCCCCAATGTAAAAGAAAGCATGGCACCCTGAGGATGCCAGAAAGCATGCGTGTAATAAAATCACACATTTTTATATCGGACAGACTGGGCTCAAATATTGGTTCTGGCATTGACACTGACCTTGTTGACCTTGACCAAAGGAGGTAACCTCTCTCCTCCTCACTTTCTTCATACGTGAAATGGGAACAACAAGCTAACAGTACCTGACACACAGCCTTGGCGTGCAAATAGAGCAATACAGAGGGTGTAAATCCCTATGCCTGGCGGATAAAAGAGAGGTCCTTTTCTCTTTTGGGGAACAGTTGTTACTAGGAAGAATGGAAAAGGGAGGTCTATACTTCCTGTTTTCCCATATTCTTTAAATTCTCTAGAATTATGAGGTTTTCAGTTATGAAACAGAAGGGAGGAAACAGGAAGGAGCCTTTATTAAGGATGAAAAATGGCTATAGTTTTTATTTTGAAAGCAGGCTTGTTGACAGAATGTGAGGATGTTCTCAGAATAATTAAATAAAACATGGCTATGCATAGTTATGTCAGCTATGTCCTGCTCAAGGGCACTGGGTCAACAAGCAAGGGCCAACAGCTGCCTTGGGGCATGAGCCTTCCTTTAATACAGCATCTCCAAAACTGCCAAGAGTGCTGTGTTGGGTTCTCCTACTATTACTTTTCTTCATGGTACATTGGCAAAAGATTAGGACAAGGACAAGAAAGCAGGAACTTATTAAAAAGTAGCAAAAAATGGTTTTTTGTTTGCTTGTTCAAGGACATAAAAATACTCTCAGCTTATTTCCAGATTGAGGCTAACCATATCTGGGATCACTCCCCAGTCCTCTGTCCTCACTGGGTGCATCTAGTACCGTGCCCATGGGTTGGACTGCTTGGAAGTATTTTGTTTCCCAAATTTCCCAGCAGTTACCCGTTGATGCCTCATTACCATTTAGAAAACAACCTTCAGGATGAATATTGGGAATCATCATTTATCCTCCCCTTCAGAAAGCGGGGGGGCATCCGTTTCCAGTTTGGCTCTAAGTATTATCCAAAGCCATTTCAAACAGTTAGATGTGTTTAAAAGACATTTGCATACTGTCCTGGTAATTGTAACTCATTTACCTAGTCTGGGAGATGATTCTCAGCTGGAAGACCAAGATGGCCTTAGGATTTTAGCAGTGTCTTCCTTGATCTTCAGAACTAAAATCATAAGGAAAACTAAGGGTTGCCTCTCTCTTTCTCTTTTCTCTGTAGTTAACCCTAAAGATTTCACTTTGACTGATTAAAATAATTGGGCCAACTTGCCCAGAAGAGCTCTTTATAGGAAGATAGTAGAAATGAATTCTGAAATATTTAGAAAAATTAATGCATGCTGTTATTTTTGGCAAAACTTTTGAAATGAGTGGACTTCATCTCTGCATAGAAGTATCTAGTTGTTTGCAACTAGAGTTGATGAGGGAAAGGGCTCTCCCAACCTTTAAAATCTGCACTACTAAGGAGGGAAAACAAAAAATGCTTTTGCCCTCTTTTGCCCTCCACTGGGGACAGCTGCTGAAAGAGATGCATGCTAATGATTTGTATGTCCCCACATATAGAAATGACTGGGACACATTACAGTCACAGAGGTGTGGCTGAACACCATGGACAGAGAGATGAAGAGACATAGAGGACTGTCCTGCTCAACTTCTTATAATACAGATGAGAAAACAATGAAGAATAGTGACTTCACATAAGTGGCAGTGCTGAGATGAGTCCCCAAGGGAAGGAGTCTTCCTCAAAGCACTTTCTTCAGCACATGATGTTTCCTGATTGGTTGGCTTTTATTACACTGATTCATAAAGGTTCATCTCTGCATAGATCCAGAGAAAATAGATGATATGGTCTCCATCCACAAAGAGCTTTGATTCTTCTAAATATCCTAAAGTAATATCATTAGTGCTTTTTAGCTAGCCTATGACCTGAGGAGAACCCAATGGATTGTGTCTAACCAAGCATCTTCATCTTCTGCAAAGGAATAAGCCCATTTTCAACCAGTCCTTCTTGGGCATTCACTGGGATCTGCAGGAGATGATGACTTTAGGTATAAAGGATAGAATTTATCTGATAGAGTAGGAAGCAGCTTCCTTCTCTCTATCATGGATCAAAAATGAGGCAATAAACAATGTGCATGCATGAACATGAGTGGTGTGTGTGTGTGTGTGTGTGATTTTAGGCAGAAATGACACATCTAACACATGCCATATACAAAAACATGGATTTTTATGTCAGATAGACTTGGCCCCAAATATTGACTCTGAAGCTTACAATGGGATCTTGGCCAACAGAGATGAGCTCTCAGCCTCACTTTCATGTCTGAAAAACAAATTAACAATCCCTGTCTTGGAGACTTTGAGTATAAATTGAGCAACACAGAGACTGTAAAGCCCCTATACTCAACAGATAAAACAGAGGTCATTTTCTCATCAAGGGAACACATACTATTAAGGAGCGTGGGAAAAGGAGGTCTATATTTCCTGTTTTCCCATATATGTTAAATTCTCTAGAATTAAGATGTTTTCAATTATGAAACAAAAGGGAGGAGTCAGGAAGGAGGCTTTAATAAGGATGAAAAATGGCTACAATTTTGGTTTTGAAAGTCGTCTTTTGAGAGAATGTGAGCATGTTTTCAGAATAATTAACAGGAAAGCCAGGACTGAGGAAATTAATTGCTATGGCTGTGAGTCCCTTCCAAATGGCAACCTTGAGGCCCAGGGACAGTGAGGCTGAGTTTCTCAGTGAGGTCACCCATGCCTCCCTGGGTGGGCTGCTCACTGCCCTGGGAGGCCGAGGAGGCGGCTTTGTCCATCACAGCAGTACCTTCTTAGGATGGGCATGAATTTGTTAACCTCCTTCCCTGTGCTCAACCTGTCCTGGCTGCTTTGGTCTGTTCAAAATTCAACATCTTCCATGGATCAGGTACAACTAACTCTGTTTTACAGAGGAGGAAAGTGAGGTTTGAAAGCTTACCCAAAGAGACCACAGCAGACCAGTGGAGCCATGAGTGGCGGCCCGTGTTTATTTGAGCACTGGCAGCAAGCACAGCCCATGGCTGCATGGAGCCCACCATGCAGGGGCTGTGGCACTGCAGCACAGCACGACAGTGCCCAGGTGAGTCAGGGTGCACCAGCTTTGAACTGTCGTCGTTGGGCAGCCAGGACTGGGCATTGCACAGACACCTGCTGCTGCATCTTGCAGCTCCAGACACCGCCCGGTCCCACACACACGCATACTGAGCATGTGCGATTTCCTACTCCCACTTCCCTGGGAAGCAGGGGAAAAAGCAAGCAAGGCAAAATGTGAATGAAAGTTGGGACGTGAGATTTGCAGCTCATGGGTAATGAAGGAGTTCCCTTTTCCTCTTATGACTTAAGAAAATACCATCTCTGAAAACTAATGATGTCTTCAGAGACGTGAATGTGGGCATGCTCCCAGGAGGGTCGTGTGCCTTAACCAGAAGGCTCTGAAATTGTCCTGTTAGGAAAAGCAAACAGGAGAGATACAGCCTGCCCCACCTGAACCTGTGAGATCCGCACTCCCCAGCTCCCCTCTCCACCCTGGCCCTGACAAATTTCTAACAAATCAGTCCTGACACAAGGGTGCAAATTTGGAAGATGGTACAAATACGGTACGGGTAAGAGGGGGAACTGGGCTGTTGATCACCTCACTAAGAGGTGTGGAGCTGTTAACAGGAAACAACAGAGGACAGGTATGAACTCGAGGGTGGGGAAACTGAGGAAAGGACTTTAGCCCCTATGTAAAAAGGTTTCCTTCAAAGATTCTTTTCCACTGAGTTCTTAGAAAAGTTGTAGTTAGCATGTACCTTGTATATGACAGTTGTATTTAGCATGTCTTCTTTTCCTGTGTTTTTTTTCTTTTCTTTCAAAGCATTCGTTTTATTGGTAATAAAATATCCATTCCAGAACATATGTGCCTAAGTTGCACAATCCAGTGGGTTTCTTCAAAAGAATGTCCATCTGCAACTCAACTCCCAGATTAAGTCCTTTGAGACGCTCTTGATCCTACCTGCTATCTCTTTCTTAAGAACCACTTCCCTGGGTTCCTGTTAGAACAGAGAAGTTCATACACGCCCACATTTCCACAGAGTGCAGGAAAAACTTGGTAAACTTCAGGAGTCATACATTTCAAGGTATTGGAGACTTGCAGAAACCGTGAAGGTTTATGGGAGTGAAATTCCATGGAGGAAAACATTGCAGAGGTGATCAAGGAACCAGCTGCCCCAGGGACATTTGCTGATTCTGGGCATGGGCCAGAGTCTGGGAAATTGAGTTTGACCAAAATAGTGCATTATTACTGGAGAAAGTACAAAAAAATATGATAGAACAGAGCTTGTAGCAGATGCTGGAACCTAACCTCCTATTGTTATTTGTAGCAGGAGTTCAGTATTCATTAATTCAGTGGTCATAGAAACTCAAAGAGATGGAGTGATTGAAATGAATGGCTTCAAACAGATGAAATTTTTCTCTTAAGCCATTGCTGGATTTTGAAGCTGCATAGAACAGGAGAAAGAACTAAGCCTGAACTTGGAAAAGCACAGTAGAATTTCCAACAGCATGTCAGTACAACAGCCATTGTGAAGGAAGAATCTAGAGAGCTGTGGATTGGAGTCCTCAATACTTGATGTTGCTAATGATACTGGAAATATTATTTTGAATCTTATTTTCATTGATTTATCATTAATACTTAAAAATATTACATTTTTAATGTTATCTTTTTACCTATTGAATTTTCCAAATTTAGATTTCCTATAGATTCTTTTGCTTTTCTATGTTGATCTACATTCCTACAATGCCAATGTTGGATAAAAGAGGTAAGAGCCAACATATTTGTCTCATTTCTGATCATGGAGGAAAGATTTTGATATTTTTATAATTATTATATTTAATATAGAGTTTTTATGAATGAATTTATCAGATTATGGAACTGCTTTTCCATTCTTGGTATGTTACAAATTTTTACTATGAGGATTAATGTTATAAATGTCTTTATTGAGATTATTATGTTTTTGCTTTTTTATGCATTAATAAGTTACATAGGTCAATAAATACAAACAAAATTTCCAAACATTGTTTGGAAACCATTGCTGAAATAAAACCAATCACCTATCTATACCACACCACACACACCTGCCTACGAATGCATCCCTGGAACTGATTTGCCCATTTTTCATTTAGACTTTTCCTTTATGTGCCTGAAATTTTTTTTGTAACTTTGCTTTCTAGAGCTCTTTGTGTCAGGTTTTGGTATCAAGTTTATGCCATCCTCATAAAATAAATTTAGAAATATTCCCTGTTGTTTTGAACTTCTGCAGGCATTTGTGTAGAATTTATGATGTAGCGCCTTAAAGATTTGGAAGAATTTGCTTGAGAAGACACCTGGACCTACACGTTTCTTTGTAGAAGCGCTCTTCGCTGTAGATTCAGCTCCCTTAAATGATATATGCACATTTAGATTCTCTATTTCATATTGTACCAATTTTTAAAAAAAGGTGTTTTCAAAGAATTTGTCCACTACATGTTCATTATTTTAATTTTTAGGCATAGAATCCTTCATTAATTTTATTATCTTTTCAGATGTCTGTATTATCTGCAGTAACTTCCTCTTTTTATTTCTGCTGTTAATATTTTTATCCCTGTCCCCATTTTTCCTTATTAAGTCTTGCTTGAGACTTGTCAATTTTATCAGTCTTTTCAAGGATTCATCTTTTGGTTCTTTGATCTTTTATGTTTGTATTTCATCAATTTTTGTTCTTTACTGTTTTTCCTTCTCCTTCATTTGAGACTTACTGACTGTTATTTCAGAACTTTTCAAGATTGATGCTGAGATTTTTTTCATCCTTTCTTTATATAAGCATAAGAACTGAGATCTGAAAGTTTCCCTTTAACCAGATTTATCAGCATCCTCAAAAGTTTCACATCATATTTTTCATTTTCATTTAATTTGAAATATTTTATGATTTTATTTGTGACTTCACTTTCAATCCATGAGTTGTTTAAAAGTATGTTTCTTAATTTCCAAGTAGGTGGGAATTTTCTAGTATTCTCTTGTGGATATTTGGGTTGATCCCAGCATGGCCTGAATGGCATTTTTCATTTAAAATATATTGATATTGGGGCTGGAGCAGTGGCTCAGCAGTTACAGAGCTTGCCTGGCATGAGTGAGGACCCCAGTTCGAATCCCAGCACAACGAAGTGTTGGAGCAACGAGGGCCACATGAAAAACTAAATAAAATTGATTCTCTCTTTCTCTTTATCACTGTCCCTCTCTCTTTAATTATATATATATATATATATATATATATATATATATATAGAGAGAGAGAGAGAGAGAGAGAGAGAGATTTGCTTTATATTTCTGCTTATTATCACTTTTTGTTTAGTGGGCATTTAATACAAGATGCATTCTGTCATCGCAGGTCACAGTGCATGACAGCTAGATCAGGTTTTTTTGAATTGTGTTTTTTCAGATCTTTTTTGTCCTCCCTCAGATTTTGATCTGCTTGTTCCGTCAGTTATGGAGAATTTTTTTTTATTGGTGCAACATAGTCTTATATACTAAAGGGATTGGTTGTTACATTCACACCTGCACATGGAATGACAACATAACTTGAACCTAATCCTCACCCAGAATTCCACCCCCACCCCGCCACCCACTCCCTGGGTGCCCTGGTCGGCACCTCCACTGCATTCCCTCCAATTACAGATATTGATGTACATACACATATATAACATTTTAAATTTTTTTCCAGTTTTAAATACCTGTGCCAGTTCTATTTAACTTCTTGGGGGAGTAAAATATACCACACAGTATTTATACCCCCCCTTTTCCCCTTCTCATCCTTCCGCCCTCCCCTCCCTTCATAACTAGACTTCCCCCAGATCATGTGTTATTCCAACTTTGCTTACTGAGAATTATTTTAATGTATCCTACTGTGTTTGCAGTTTTGTCTATTCATCTTTAACTTTTTTCTTACAAATTGCCTTTTAATCATTTTTAATTTACTTATTAGATTTACAGAAAACTGAACAGACAGTAGAGTTCCCCTATTATCCCTCCCTCTACCTCACAGGAATATTCTGCTTTTCACATTTTGCTTTAACACGGTACATTCATTATAGTGAATGAAGCAATATTGAGCCATAATCACTAAGAAAAGTCCGTAGTTTATATTAGGTGCGTTCTTTCCACTATAAGGTTCTATGAGCTCCAACAAACGCACAATGTAATATATGAGTCATCATCACATGGAATAGTGCCACTGCCTTACAAATCTCCTGCCTTCCACCTATTCATCCCACAACCCCCCAGCAATCACTGATCATTTTACTATCATACTTTTTTCCAATGTGTTTTATATAGTCGGAATCTTATAAAGTGTAGCCCTTTCAAACTGGCTTCTACTAGCAGTATGCATTTAAGGTTACTCTATGCTTCTTTGTGGCTTGATACTTCATTTCTTTTTATTATTGAATAATATTCCATTTATGGATACTCTGCCATTTGTTTATCATTCACCTACTAAAGGACATCTTGGTAGTTTTCAGGGTTTTTTTTGGCAATTATGAATAAAGCCTCTATTTATGTGCAGGGTCTTGTGGAATAAGTTTTCAAATTCTTTGGGTAAGTATCTAGCAGTACAACTACTGAATTATATGGCAAGAATATGCTTAGTTCATTAAGGAAAAGCCAAACCGTCTTGCAAAATGGTTGTCGATTTTTCATTCTCACCAGCAACGAGCAAGATCCTGTTGCTATGCATCCTCCATGACATTTGGCTTTTAGTCTTTCTAATAGGTCTGTAGTGGAACCTCAGTGTGCACTTTTTCAATGTTTACTTTCATATGCATGTGCATATGTGTGTGTACAAATATTTTATTTTTTTTAAAGTTTCTTGTCTTCTTATTCTTTAGTTTCTGCATTATTTCTTTTGGAAGGAAGTCTTTTATCAGATACGTATTTGCAAATATTTTCTTGCAGTTAGTAGTTTGTCTTTTCCTTCTCTCCATCTTCCTTTATTTCTACTTTGTTGCTTTACATATTCTGAAACTGTACTTTTAGGTGGCTGCAAATTTAGAAATTTTATCTTATTTGTGAACTGCCCCTTCCATGACTCTGAAAATTCCCCTTTAAATTCCAACAATGCTTCTCTCCTAAAAACCTAATTTGTCTGATATGAGTATGGTTATACTACATGCATATGTGTGTGTTATACATGTTATATTTGTACATGTATAATTCCCACCATTTTATTGTCAATCATTTCATGCTCTTATATTAAAGGTGTGTTTCTAGTCAATAGCATAGAGTTAGGTTTTATCTTGTGTCTGCCATTTTTTGTTTTTATAATTGATATACTTATGTCATTTATATTTAATATAACATATCATAAAATGACAATTATACATCATTAATATTATATTGTGTAAATATGCTATCACATAATTACTGATGTATTTGAATTTATATTTATCATATTTTCTATCAGTACTATTTTTCTATTTCCTTCCTTACTTACATTTTTTAGGACTAAAAATGCATTTCATAGTTTTATCCCCTTAGCCCTTTTATGAGTTTTTGTTGGGCATTCTTATTTTTCTGTGATTACTCTAGAGATTCAAATCATTCTGAGCTTATTGCATTCTAATATATTACTTTTGCCATTTTCTAGACAGTACTAGGCCTTTAGAACATTTCAACTCCTTTTTACCTATTTCATACCTTACATTTTCATTCATACATAAATCAATCTGTCTATATCTTTCCACAATGGATCATCATTTTTATAATGGTACATATTTATATTTATTTATATAATTCTTCTAGAATTTTTAAGAAGCTTTTATTTTTAAATAATAATAAAATTACTATTTTTTAAAAAATCTTTTCCTGTCTTTCCTGTGGAGGCATAGCCTTCCTTTCCCGGAACTTCACTAAGAATATTTTTTTTGTGGATGTTGAAACTGGATTGGCAGATTTTCCCCCTCAGCACTTGAAATGTTATTCTCTTTCTCCTGGCTTCTGTTGTTTCTCTTCAGATGTCAGTTGTCATTTTCATCATTTGTCCTTTGAAGTGATGTTTTTCTTACTGTTTTTCCTTTGGTTTTACTGTTTTTCCTTTGGTTTCCGGCGTTGATTCTGTTTGTGTCTATATGCACTTTCACTTTATATCTGTCCTGTTTTGGGTGAGTAAAAATTCTTTGGCCTATGGTTTGATGCCTTTCACTACCTTTCATAAATTCTTTGCCATTGTCTTGAATATTGCTTCTCCCCCATTTTCTCCTTCCTGCCCCTTTGTGAATCAAATCGTATGAATGCTAGGCTATGTTCCATGGCCTGTACATCTCTTGTTCTATTTTTATGCCTTATGCTTTATTCTCTGCATTTCTGTATGGAAATTTTCTATTAAAATTTCTTCCAGGTGAATAATTAAGAATACATTTGCCTCATCCTTTCAGCGGATAGCTAGCATAGCAGCATCATACCTCAAATCACTGAAGATTTTCATAGCTGTGAAGCTGATTTTCAGACTTTGTAAGGCTTGGATGACCTCTGATTTAACCCCACTTGGTCTATCCCACCTGAAAATTTTGTGCCTTCCTGGATCCCTCCTCTTTAGAGTCTTGGACTTCAATTTTTTTTCTCTCTCCTATATTAGATTGCTAGAAGTGCCACTTTAGATTTTCTGTCATATTCTGCTCTGTTCCTTAAACATATGGTGTTGTTCCTGCTCTCTCCTCCCTCTCTCCCTCACTTATATTAAGAAATGGCTCACCTTCGTCCATAGCCTTTATCTCAGTGATCTTGCCCCCTCAAGTTCTAGTACCCTGAGACTCTCCAGTGCTTTCAAATAGACTATATTTAAAATTTTTATTCAACAAAGCAGATGCTTAGAATACATAATTAATTAATAGAATCTGTAATTCCTTCCAGATGTCTGTTTTATTTGGCAAAAGTGTAACCTCCCTGAGGGCTAGGACCAGCTTGCCTTTTGAACCAAGCGTTTAGCACTTGGTAGATGTTCAGTAAATTTCAACTGTCTTTGGTAAGAAAAAAGAAAGAAAAGAAGAGACAAAATTAAAAGACAATTCCCCTTAGAGAAGCAATAATATAAAAACAAAATAAAATTATGGACGATTCTAGAAGCTGAATGTGCTTGAGTTGCATGTGATTGCCAGACTAACGTGGAGTGGGACTCAAGTGTTTCTGAACTTAACAGTTTGTCCACTTCCAATTCTCCACCTTCCATTTTATTCTGTCCCATTGGAAATGTCTTGTATTAGAGGCTCCTGGTCTCCCAGGGTTCCATGGGGCACAGAGTGGATTGTTAACAGAATAATCTAAAGAGGGCCAGGGTAGTGGTTTGTGTGAAGCAACTGTAATATTCAAATTAAAGCTATAAATCAACCATGCAAATGAGTCTGTGCCTGGGGCAGAAAAGCAATCAAACAGCCAGCAGAAGGAGACTTCATAAACCCTGCCTCTCCTTCTGCTACCTTGTGAAAAGTTTCTTGAAAGTCGGGTCTTGCGGGGACACCAGGAGAGGGTAGCTCCAAGCACTCCAGTGTCTCTCCCAGCAACTACACCAGGACCTGGCAGCACTCTAACATGCCAGAGAGAACCGAGCACTTTGCATCTGTGTCTGCATCAAAGGGCATTAAATATGCATCTGATCAGGACAGTAGTCATGAATCTAAAGCACCCATGGGGGAAATTAGCTTGAAATTATGGCCACATGTACCTGCCTTCTTTCTGAAAAGGCTGTGGGTCTGAAATTGTCACGAGTGTATTGGCTAGAGAATGCAGACAGTCCAAAGAAGCATGCCCATCGAGAGTTTAGATGGAGAATGGAGATGCAGAACAAAAGCCAAGATTAGTTACCAAAGACCTGATATAACCTTCCTGAGAAATTTGATTCTCACCATTTATTAGTGGCCATAGAACGCTGGGTACCAACGCTGGGTACCAAGTCACTGTTCATCCTGATTTGCCCCAAGGTGGTCTCGTTTTAAAGTATGTTAGATGCTAAGCTAATAATAACTTCAAATTATATGATTTTTATTGCAACAGGGAGATGATGCCCTAGGATACTTAGAGGCATAGGCTGGGGGACAGGGTAGGGGAGAGGGCTTAGGAAAATCACCTAGGAGACTGGAGGGTGGGAATATGGGGGAATCATCTCAGAAGGAGATCTCTGACCTCCACGAGGTATCCATTTAACTCAGGAGTTCTTCTGGGGGAAACAGCAACTTGGGGAACCCAAGCTGGGCATCCATGACATGGCATTAGCCCTAGATAACTAAGTATATATACATTTGTTCTTGAATGTTTGATAATGTTTCCCCCTCAATTATAACTCTATATCATCTAATAAAAAAAAGAAGAAGAAAAAAAAGATGGTCTCACTTTATACCTATTGTTCCAGTATGAATGTTACTAGCACCCCCTTTATTCTTACAAGTGTCCTTGTTAGGATCCTAAATTAATTATATGACCACCCTATCAAGTAAGGATATTCAAAATCATTCACCTTTCAGGTAAGTCAAGCACTTAGACTATTTATTATCATACACTTCAGGGGCACAGGATCACTGCAGCTCACAGCCCTCATCTGTGTTCTTTAATGAGGGTAGTGGGTTTGCCGTCTCTGGAATCATTCAGGCAAAGGCTAGATAAGGAGACACGGTAAAGGACAGTGGCCTAGAAAACAGGGCCTCAAGTCAATGACTTTGTGAAGTTCCCTCTTTCCCTGAGCTGCAGGAAGTATGAGAAACAAACCCAGAGAGGCAGTAGCAAGAAGGTGGCAGCTGAAGAAGAGTGTCAACCCCACACTCACTTTCTTTACTAGGGACTGATTGGGAGAAAAGAAGCAAGACAGAGGTGTAAGGTGACAGTGGTTCTGGGTGCTGCTCACCCTCCTCAACTCCAGGCCCAGGCTCTAATGTGGGCTCCAGGAGCAGGAGATTCTTAGTTGATGCAAGAATTCGGTGTGCGTCAGCACCAATGTATCTGCTCAGCCAGGACAGGGCAGGTTTTGCTGTACTATTTAAATTTTGGTGACTTAAAATGTCAACATTTTATTCTTAATATCTGCCACACTTTCCATCATGTGTTGGCTGGGAGCATTTGCCCATGTCTTATTGACTCAGGAATCACAAATTTCTTTAGTTATTGAAACAGCAAGAAAAGGTATGTAGTGGGGGCTGGAGCTGTGGCTCAGCAGTTATGGCGCTTGCCTTGCATGTGCAAGGATGCGAGTTCAAACCACAGCACCAAGTACACAATGAAGTGTCGGAGCAATGAAAGCCACATGGAAAAACTAAATAAAATCGATCCTCTCTCTATATCTCTCTCACTATCCCTCTCTCTCTCTTTTAAAAAAATGTCCCTTCTCTTTAAAAAAAAAAAAAAAGGATTGTAGTGAATCACACACTAGTTCTGGAAGTTTCTCCTGGTTATGACCAAAGTTCAATTGCTCACATTTCATGGATCCCAGAAAGTTACATGGATACATCTAATTTCTTAGGAAAGGGAAGTCACAGAAGGCAGAAAACATGAAATATTGGGAAACAGTACCAAGATTTTGGGAAAGTCTTCAGAAGACATTCCAAGGTGCCAGATACACAGACACAGAGGAGCCAAACACATTCCAGCTCTCTGCAGAGAAATGCCCCGGTCTGGAGTCCTTCTGTCCCAGCTCCCTGTTCTTCCTCTCCGAACAGACCCCAGGAGTGCTTAGTCTGTGGCTTCAGAAAGACCTGGCCGTTCCGAACTCCTCGAACAGCTCAAGAGTTACCGCATGAACCAGACTTGAGCATATTTGCACAGCAGCAACAGCAGCTGCACAACTCACATTTACGTGGCATTTGCTATGTGCCAGGCACTTCGTAGGTGTTTATCATGTGCTTAATCTATTCAACCACTTTATAAGATACTTATAACTGGCACAATTATTTTACGGCTGAGGCAACTGAGGCTGAAAGAGAAAGGTCACTTCCTGTAGGTGGATGGTTCGTAAGAGCCAGGGCTGGGATGCAAACCCTGCCTGTTGCGGGGGTTCCTTGGCTCGTATGCTGGACAGAATGGTTGAGGTGAAGACATATCTGTCCTGTTCAATGACAGCTAGTGGCATATCATGCACTAGAATATTTCCCCCAGGGAATGAAGCTCCAGAGACTTAAAAAATAACTTCACTGATACCCAAAGAGCATCAAGCAACCTCAAACCATGTGGTAGTGCATTTCCTTTTCATTGATTTATTCTCTTTGCTTCCCCATCTTCTGATTAGG
The DNA here is from genome assembly GCA_004027875.1 of Aplodontia rufa. Lineage (NCBI taxonomy): Eukaryota > Metazoa > Chordata > Mammalia > Rodentia > Aplodontiidae > Aplodontia > Aplodontia rufa. Next base: position 20,570 of record PVKS010000637.1, on the reverse strand, counting down.
TAAAGAAGGCCTGGATGTCAGACACCCCAGCACTAGCCATTACTTGATCATCCCACTTTGGAGGAAGAGAAAAAAGGCCTCAGACACAGAGCCTGCAGCAGGCCACAGTGTCCCCTGGGTAGAAGAACATTGGGCTTCATTGTTTGTTTTTTCAATTTTATTTTTACCTTCTCTTAATGGAAAGTGATGCTATATTTCCTTTTATGGCTGTGATACGGTTTCATTTGGAAACATTCTTTTTTTTAAGTAAAAATGAGGGAGCTGATCTGATAGAGCAGAAAGTAAACAGCCTGGGTGGTAGCCAGAGCCCAAACAGTACCAGCAGCGACTGGAATTTGGGTAACAGTGTTGGGGAGGGAAGGGTTTGCAGAGCAGCAAGCTGAACTCATGGTAGATGGCGAAAGGGTCTTCTTCTCTACCCAGCAGCTGGTCAGTAGCCAGTGAGCAGAGAAGACGACAAGAATCTCCTCGTTCCCAACCACGACATGTTAGCATCTCTCTGAACTAGGAATTGAAGATGGCATGAACCTGAGAGGAAGCAGGAAAGCGAAATGAGGAGGTTGCCTGGTTAACAGGAGGAGAAACAACCTCAGAGCAGATTGATAAGGAGCTTTGGGACCTGGGCAGATTTTCTACCCATCCACAGTCTTTGGACCATCATCTAAAAAAGATGGATGAAGTAAAACCTATCTCACAGAGCTCTTGTGATTTTTAAGTTATATAAGGGGGAAATATTGCCTGATTCACCTTGCTGGCTGTTGGGAAGAGCAAGCATCACCCCACAAATTTTTAACAAGCTTACCATAGGCTGTGCACTCAGAAGATAGCCTCAATTGAACAGGAAATTACACCAAGAGTGGCAAAAGAAAAAAATTACCTTGTGATTATCATTTATCAAGGACTCACCAGCTGCAGAGTATTGGATTATGTGTTCTACATGCATAATCCCTTTTCATTCTAATGATAGTTCTGTGAAGATTACTTATTATTTTTCCCATTTTACAGATGAGAATCTTGAGACTTACAGGGGATAAGGAATTTATGTAAGGTTATGGAATTCATCAATGGCAAAACCAGAACTCAAACTCCCACCTATTTCTTTTTAACCAAAAGTCATCCAGGTAAATAAGGGTGGAATGGATTTTAGCAAGGAATATAAAACTGCATTGAAAGTACTTAGAGAGCTAGTCCTTCATCAATCTCAGCACTTTGTGGATTGTGAAGGAAGATGTGTTGATGCTCATTTTTCCTGCTGCAATATTTCCAGGGTCACACTTTCCCCATGGGGCATTTGAAGTTCTCCAAAGTTCCCATACAAGCGTACAGGGACCTCTATTATTAGAGCAATGCTCCTCAATACTTCCCAAGAATCACCCCAGCAGTCTGGTTAAAATACAACGTCCAAGTCAGTGGGTGCAGCCTGGACAGCCTCCTGCAGGAGCAAGCAGGACAGAAAGCCCAGCAGAGCAGCTTCAGCACAGACAGGAAGAGACAGGTGGGAGCCCATGGCTCCTCAGTCCTCACCAGCAATCAGCCAGAGGGGAGCTGATCTAAGGAGCCCTTCCTGGGTAATCAGTAGCTGTTATTGAGGCTAATGTAAAAGCATGTAAAATGGAGAGTTAAATAGCACTTAAGCGGTGGAAATTCATTTGTGGATGGTCAGGCTCCCACCCATGGGTGGTAGATGTTTTGATGAATTTTTTTTTAATTCAAAAATTTATTTGTTGAACAAACAAGCTTCTAATGAAATAATATATATATAAATTCTAAAAATTAGATTTACCCCCAAGAGCCCCCCCAATTACCCACCCTTAGCCCTCCCCTCCCTTCCCAATACAAATCTACAAATGCCTTAGGTTGTATGACATTACACTTTATCCGGATTTAAAGCATGATAATAGACCTCCTTTCTCAATGGCCAGGGTCTAGCTCCAGCCTCCACAGATGAGTGAAGACATTTGACCCTTGGTTCTTTGGGTTATGCTGACTTCACTCAGCATGATTTTTTTCCATAGCCATCCATTTACCTTCAAAGACTGCAATATCATTGTTTCTAATTGCTGAGTAAAATTCCATGGTATATATGTACCACAGTTTTTGGATCCATTCATCCAGTGAGGGACATCTGGATTGTTTACATAATTTAGTTATTGTAAATTGAGCTGCTATGAACATTGATTTTGCTGTGTCACTGTAATGTGCTGATTCTAAATTCCCTGGAAAAATACCCAAGAGAGGAATAGCAGGATCATACAGTGGGTTCATCCCTAATTTTTTGAGGATTCTCCACACTGCTTTCCAGAGGGGCTGTACCAGTCTGCAATTCCACCAACAGTATGCTAGTGTGCCTATCTCTCCACAACCCCTCCAGCATCTATTATTATTTATTTTTTCTTCATTTTTGCCCATCTGACTGGCATGAGGTGATATCTTAATGTAGTTTTCATTTGCATTTCTCTGATTACTAGTGTTTAAGAGCACTTTCTCATGTATTCATTGGCTTGATCAAGGTCCTCTGTTGAGAAGTTTCTATTTAGCTCTTTGGCTCATTAATTGATTGGGTTGTTTGTGTTTTTTTAGCTGAGATTTTTGAGAATTTTGTAGATTCTGTATATGAGGCCCCTGTCAGAGGAATCACAGCCCATGATTCTCTCCATTTCCATAGGAAACCTCTTGACTCTTTTGATTATTTCCTTGGCAGTGCAAAAGCTTTTTAGCTTTATGACATCCCATTCACTAATTTTTGACTTTACTTCCTTCACTTTAGGAGACATGTTGAGAAAGTCTTTGCCTACTCCCAAATGCTGAAGTGTTGGACCTAATTTGTCTTCCATCAGTTGCAAGATAGTAGGTTTAATTCCTAGCTCCTTGATCCATTTTGATTTGATTCTCATGCAGGAGAAAGAAATGGGTCTAATTTCACCTTTCTGCAAATGGCTGTCCAGTTTGTCCAGCACCATTTGTTGAAGAGGCTGTCTCTCCTCCATGTAATATTTTGTCCCCCTTTGTCAAAAATCAGATGTTTAAAGATTTGAGGGTTTGTTTCAGGGTCTTCTATTCTATTCCATTGGTCTTCTTTTCTATCTTGATACCAGTACCATGCTGTCTTTGTTACTACAGCTCTATATAATATAGATCTGGTATGGCAAAACCGCCTGATTCGTCTTTCTTGCTTAGTAATGTTTTGGCAATTCTGTCACTAGTTGCCTAGGTGCTAGGCTAGTGCACCCTGAGCAGTTTAGGGGCATCAGTCCTGCCTTGGGATTATCTCATTTAAGCCACACTTCTACACAGGCTCATAGAAGACTCTGAACCTCAGAGCAATCAAGTGAGTGGTGACCCAAATTTGACCTCAGATCTGTGACTCAAATTCCAGTCTGGAAATGCATTGTTGGGATGAAGGCGGGACACCTGTGCAACCTGAATTTGTATCCAATACTGTATTTTTGTGCATGCGGGGAAGCAAGTAGCCTTTTTCTGTGTCCCGAGAATCACTATCGCATCATGTTCACAAAGGCACCTGTGATTCTCCCAGAAGACAGCAGCTTCCTGGCTGGATTATACAACGAAAAAAGAAATGCCCCAGAGTAGTGAGCAACTAGTTTTTAATGTCAAAAATTTTCAACAATCTCCACAAGATATAACTATTTCAGAGTCCATCACTCAAGAAAATACATAAGAACAAAAGGGACTCTTTCGAGTAAGTCTGCATTCTAATCATTATACCAGGAGGAGCACCACTGCCAGATATTGTTTCTTTAGTTTGTAGAGTGCTTGTTGAGCAAATGGATTTGCAGATATGGATCTAAGCTAGAAAAAATTTTAGGAAGTGGGATTCAGCAGGACACTTTAATTCTCAGACCTCTTTCTAAAACTCAACTATGGGAGGCAAAACCAGGTGCAGTGACCCATTCCTATAGCCCCAGCTACTCAGGAGGCTGAGGCAGGAGGATCAAAAGTTTGAGGCTATCCTTAGCAACTTATTGAGACCCTGTTTCAAAAAAACTAAAAAGAGGGGGGACTGAACCATGACTTAGCAGTTGGAGCACTTGCCTGGCATACACGAGAACCCAGGTTCAAAGCCCAGCACCACATGTACAACTAGGTGTTGGAGAAACAAAGACCAGATGGAAAAATAAAATCAATTCTCTCTCCTCTCTCTCTCTCTCTCTCTCTCTCCTTCTGTAATAAATAAATAAAAAGGGCTGGAGATGTAACTTGGTAGATAGAGCACCCTTGGGTTCGATAATCAGTACTGCAAAAATTAAAAGGAGGAGGAAGAGGAAGAAGGGAAGGGGAAGACAATGACAGAGTGAAATGGCCACAGAGAGGGTACTGATGTCACCATGATGGCTCAGCAGAGATTCACTGTTTGAAAAGATGCTATATAATTTCTGATGGTGTAAAATAAACAAAACCAGGCACTCAAGGATTCTGGGGCATCATGAGGTATCAGATCAGGTAAACCTCAAAGTCTTTCTGTATTTCAGTCAGGCCAAGGCACAAGTTAGACATCTCAGCAAATTCCGTGGGAGCAGCAGGCTCTGTTTCTGAACCAATGGCAGATATGCAGGTGCCCAGGCAGCATCAGGTTGGCAGAGATCTCCAAAATCTCAACAGAAGAAGCAGTCTCACCGGAGCAGAAATCACTGAGATAGATAGAACATTACAGATGGCTCATCCACTCCTTTATTTTTTTTTAAGAGAGGACAGTGAGAGATAGAGAGTAGAGAGAGAAAGAGAGAGAGAGAGAGAATCCATTTTTATTGAGTTTTTCACATAACTTTCATTGCTCTGACACTTAGTTGTATGTGTGGGTGCTGGGGTTTGAACCCACGTACCTGCGCATGCTGGGCAAGCTCCAGCCACCGCTCCAGTACCTTGTCCACTCCTTTTACAGATAAGGAAACAGACTGATAAACGGAATGCGACTTTCTAGGAGACACAGCCAGTAAGTGGCAAGGGTGAGTCTAGAAGGCTGAAATCCTAACCCGTAATTAAAGGCTCAGGCTACAGCGTCACGTACAAGCAGTTGAAGGACAGAGTTCGCGTCTTAATCACAAGAAGCAGGTTATTGCAATAATTAAGATGTGTGTTTGGAGCCACATAAATCAGTGTGCTGTTCGCCAATCACCCCAGCTTGCCACACTGTATCGCCCCAGCTTCCTCACCTATGAAATGAGAGGATGAAAGCAATGCCTGTCTCTGAAGGGGCATTGCAAGGATTATAGAGAAGATGTAGACGAGACACCTCTGCCACTAATTTAGCATTCTCGAGGTGCTGGCTCCTCTCCACGACCTTGTATAATCTTGAGATTTTGAGTGTTTATGTACCTTGTCCAGAGACCCAGGAGGAACTGTGGTTTGAATGTGGACTTCTAGATCTAAATCCACAGGAAGGTCTACTTCCTCCTCCTTTCTGTCATCTCTGCGCGCTACAAATATCTTCAAGAGCGTTACGCACACACATAGGCTCTTCATACACATTTGCTCTTTTCGATTGGGTTAGGTCATAACCTAACACACATATTTGGAAATGGAACACAAGAATCAGTTGGCAGCCTTCTCTGGACATTGGATCAATGTACTTACTATGCGCTACTGGAAAACCACATGCTATTGACAAAACCAGACTTGTTGATGGGCATGGTAGAAAAGAAGCAGGGGGTTGCTGGAGCAGTGGCTCAGCAGTCATGGCGCTTGTCTGGCATGCAGGAGTACACGGGTTCAAACCCTAGCACCTCATACACAGCAAAGTCTTGGAGCAGCAAAAGCCACATGAAAAACTAAATAAAATTGATTCTCTCTCTCTCTCTCTCTCTAATAAAAAGAAAAGAAAAGAAGCAGGGGATAGTAATGCAGACCCTTGTCTTGACTGGATGACATGACCATGATTCCCTTCTCTGAGCTCAGTTGTGATAGACAAGTATCAATCACTGCCTCGTCTTCCTTTCCAAGCTGGTGCTAAGGTGAAAGTGATATCCCTTTCATGAAAGTGTCAGGCACTGCAGGTAAGCTGTTCTTCTCACTGTATCACAGCCACACTGACAGGTTGAGAAGTCCCAAGGGAACTCCAAAGCAATTCCGCTTTGAGGAAAAACATTGCATCTAAAGAGACATGGGACAAGAAGGAGCCAGGGCTACAGAATGACATCTTCTTCAAAAGAAATCTGACGGGACAACTCCACTGATTCCCAGGTTTAAAGCCTCTGTGGGAGAAAATCTGGTTAAAATTCATGGCCCACCCAAATTCGCCCTGTCGAAAGATGAAAGGGTTATTTAAATATGCTATTTAACAATATTTAAACTTTATCCTCCACGTGCTGCCACCACCAAGTTCAGCCAGTCTTCATGACAACATTTGCAGCTTAGCAGCAGAGGAAAGGAGAAGCCGCACTAAATAAACTCAGAAAACCTGTCAAAGGATCTGCAAACGCTAGGAAGACTCCATCGGAGCCCAATCAAAAGATCTGAATTGGATTTGTACAGCTCGAGAGGTGGAAGAGAGCAGTAAATGATTTACGACGTGTGACCACACAATCTGCAAGTCCACCCTTTCAAGTCAACTGAGCAAGTCCCCTCCAGACATGTCTGTTGGGTCTGGACAGTTGCTCCCAGCCACAGGGATGAATGGGGAAGCTGGGTCCCAGGCCATCATCAACATCCCTGTGTACCCCCTTGTGTCCCCAGAGATGGCTAGGCCGCCAGCCTGGGTAATTAAGCTGCAAAGATTGTTGGTGGCCCTCTCCCTTTCCCTCAGGTGGCTTCTCCAGCAAATTTCCCCGCTGTCCTCTCAGAGGTTAAGACTTTCCTGATCATTCGTGTTCCAAGCTACACTTAGATCAGAGCAAGCAAATCCATGTCTTTCTCAATCTTCTGTTTTCAAGTGGAGCTGTTATTAGAATTAAAGAAGCTGTAATTATGGCACCTTGTTGGGAAACTGCAATTAGTCACCAATTCAGTGCACCATCAATGGAATCCAAATATAGCTACCCCGACGGCAAGTGCCAATGCCTTGGTGAGTTCTAGGAGTTAGTGGGCCCTGTCTGCCTTTCTCGTATGACATCGTCACCCTTGGGTGGCTCACTTGGTGAGGTCAAGACTGGCTCCAAGCCATGGAGGTGAACCAGCAGCAGTCTGCCTTCCCAAAAATTTGTCCACCTTGGGAGCTGGACTTCCAGGGAGTGGATTTTGTCTTATAATCATGTGGAGAAATGGGTGAAGTTGGAAAGAGGGGACAGGGAATATGCATTGAGAGGGGAGAGGACAGTGTCTTCGGCAGCTGGCTGAAATAACAGACTGTGTGGAGAAACCTCCTTGATTTTGGTAAAATGAATCAGCTTCAAGTGGTGGACGGGCCTGACCACCATTTTGGCTATGATCACAGACTCTAAAGCCAGACCGACTACTTCACAACTGACCAGTGACCTTCTGTAAATTACTTGCCCTGTGTCTCCGCTTTCCTATCTGACAAATGGAGAGAGTGGCAGAATCTACCTCATAGGATATTGTGAAGAGTAAATATGTAAACACATGTAAAGAACTTGTGAAGTGCTCAGAGTGCTTGCCCCTAAGTTTTCGTTATCATCACATAGATATTTCAAAACACATTGCTATCAGGGCTGGAGCAGTGACTCAGCGGTGGTGGCACTTGCCTGGCATGCCCAAGTACATGAGTTCAAACCCCAGCACCACATATACAATAAAGTGTCAGAGCAACAAAAGCCACCTGAAAAACTAAATAAAATTGATTCTCTTTCTCTCTCTTTCTCACTGTCCCTCTCTCTTAAAAAAAAAAAAACACATTGCTCCCAAACTGTGAGAAGTTCTTAGAAGAGAGGCCTTCCCTGACCGTCCTATTTTATGCTGTCCTCGCTCATGACCTGCTCCTTAGGTTATCAGATAAAATACAGTATACTCAGATAAATTTGAATTTCAGATACATAATGAATCATTTTCAGTATAAGTATGTCCCAAATATTGCATGGGAGTGAACTGTGTCTTAATCTATTAAATCTGGTAACCCTACCATCCCATTTACCTATTAATAATTCCAGTTAATTCCAGTTAGGGAAAAATTCTATCGCCATGTCACTGATCTATATTCCCAACCCCCATTTTTTAATTTTCTTACCATAATGCCTTCCTCACTAACCCCCCCTGAAAGCAGTGATCTTGTTCACCTTATTTCTAGCTATATGTCCAGGCCTGGCAGAGAACCTGAACCACGGTAGGAGCTTAAATTTTTAAAAAAAGTGTTGCTATCATGTCTGGATAAAGCAAAGGAGAAGCCCTTGGCAACCTTAAAATGCCCTCCTCTTCTGGTCTTTCTCAAATGCTATTTTATGCAAATCATTCCAAGCATCTTTCCAGACCACAGGTCTGAGCACTCCATGTTTGCCATCTGGGGACACTGACCTTTCTCAGAGCTCAGACTTCCACCCCAGAGTGGGGACATCAGCATAGGATTAGGAAGTGCACAAGAGTTTTCCTTTGAACTGTGAACAATCAATTCTCTGCATTCCAAATCTGCCATAAATCTGGGCTCCACAGACTACAAGAAATGAACTTGCCTTATAGCGGTGGCGTGTCATTTATCATCATGTGGCTGAATGAGGGGAGAGCACGGGGCTGAGCGTGATATTTTATTAGTGTGTTTTTCGGAGGACTGTGACTCCACCTAACACAATGAATAAAAATGACCTAAATTTCGCTTCATGAGACATTTTCAGGCTGCACTTGCTCAGCTGCCCAAGCCTGGAGATGACTTTGGTAAACAGCATCAGACTTCAAGTCTTCTCTCTGCAAGCATCTATACAGGCATGGCTTTCATTTCATTTGAATTTTTTTAAGCAATTGGTAATAACTCAAATTTATTATCAAATGAAAATAACTCGATTCTTCATACTTTTTAGTTTAAAACAATATAGGCTTTAGGAATCTGTGAACCAGAATATATGCTCTGAGACTGCAATCGGCAACATTTGTCACAGTATTAAAAACAGTGTTTCAAAGTGTGGCTGAAATTGCTCATGGCCTCTTCCAATTTGGAATGTCATATCTGCTGTGTCAGACGTACTGCGTTTAAACAGAAATGGCTCTCTCTGCTTTGGAATTTTAAATCGAATGGGTAGTTATCCAAGTGGCACTGTCCCACAAAAGCACTGGCTTGTGAGTGACTGATGGGCAGCAGGAGGACACTGCTCCTTCTTGCCTCTTGGATTTGGCAACATGAGTGCTTAATTATCTACATAAAAGATAACTACTCTGCCCTTAGGCTTCTATAACTAATGTTTGGATGAAAAGGAAAAAAGACAATAAAATCAATGGACTTGCCCAAGTGCAACTGGATGGTTTTCATTGGTCGTTTCAAAAGGGATGGCTGATGTGAACTGTGTCCTGAGTCACCTTATCTTGCTGTCACTGGGGGGAATCTCACAGTTTACAAGCAGCCATACCTTAAGGCTGTGAATATTGTCCCATAGTTTCCAGCAGCTATTTTCTAAATGCATGAGGGCTTTTTTTCCCCTTTTAATAGTCAATACCTCACGGGGTGGGGAGGAACTATACACACATATATGTTAATTAACAAGATCATCAGTATTAGTGAAAGAATGTTGCAATGTGCAGCATTCTGGAAGCCGCAAATTTGGTGAGAGGATTATGATGAATGATAATGCATTCACTGACATGATAGATTTTATCAATATATGGAAAGTGTAGCGCTAATACACCAAGAGAAAAAAAAACTTACTGAAATTGTCTGCATGTTAATTGCAAGTGTAACTATGCAGTATAACTATGCAGATGGACACAAGCCAGGAGAATGAAATGCTAGTGTGCAGAGCTAGTTGGATTAAAGGTAGCTAATGACTTTTTCTTTCTTTCTTTTCTTTTTTTTTAAAGAGAGAGAGAGAAAATCAATTTTTTATTGAGTTTTTCACATGGTTTTCATTGCTCTGACACTTAGTTGTGTACGTGGGTGCTGGGGTTTGAACCCACGTACTTGCGCATGCTGGACAAGCACTATAACCACCGAGCCACTGCTCCAGCTCAGCGAATGACTGTTTCTAACATTGTTTTTGAAAAGCAAACAAATCTTTTTAAAATATCGGTTTAAAAAAAAAGCAGAAGTGGAAATGTGGGGTCAGTTTAAAATCTTGGAATATAGAACCTACTCTGTTCATACTGGAGCTCAGTTTGTAGAATCACTGAAATTCCCTAACTCCTTCTCAAGAAGGATGAAGTTGAAATTTTCAGAGAGAAATGTCCAAAAAGGAAACAGAAAGTCATTGTGTTTCAGAATTATGGGCCTTGCGTGCTCCCCATGTTGAGTTCTTCACCAGGATTAGAGAGACTGTCAAAGGCACCCAGAGAGCAGCAGGACGAGGACCACACACTAGAGTGTGAATCCAGGTGCCCTGTGGGAGGGTGAATTGCAAGCAGGCTCCCTCTTCTGTACAGCTCCTGAAAAGTCCAGGCTTCAGGCAGAATTCAGCCCTACTCAGGGCTCAGCCTGTACAAGGTGCTAACTGTGTAGCTGTTTGGGAAGGACTGGGAGGGACCATGTCCCTCTCCCTATGTAGGGAGTGCTCCGCTCTCCACTGATCAAAGGCAGCTTGCCGATTCTCCAGCTTTCTCTCTGCTCAGTCACTAGACTCAGCACACTCTTTCCAGGCAGCTTTCCCTCTTTTGCTTTGACAATGCACTATCCTCGCTGCATTGGCAAAAGGGACAGTGACTTCTTTGGGGTCTGCCACATCTTGCTCTCGGGGAGTTCTAACTCCAATTCCTCTGGCCACACTGCATCTCCCATGGGTCCAGGGCCAAGAGTAGCCCTGACTCAAGATGCCATACTTTGCTGCGTGGTGTGCTAGATGTCACTGCTGACACCTGATTCCAAGCCAAGCCCCAGAACCACCAGGGTTTAGAAAACCTGGCCCAGGTTCCCCTTTGCCCTTCTGCCCAGATTTTCTGACACCCCTGAGCTTTGCGCTCCTCAGCTTTTGAGGTAAATGAAACTCCTTAACTGGAAGCAGTAGAAAATGGATGGAAATTGAGGGAAACTGAGAGCTTTTTATTGCAGGGAAACACATATCTGTTACTACATGCTGTGACTTGGACAAGAGCAGAAAAGTGATTTAACCTCTAAACCTTAGTAAAACATGGGGAGAGTCACAGTTCCACCTTCTGGGTTATGCAGAAAATGTGAGGAGAGTTCACATAAAACACACAGGGCGGGGCCAAGCAGGCACGGGGGAGTATCTGCTGCGCTGAGCTGGCATTAGTCATACTAATTTTCTTGTCTGCGAAACAGGAATTGTAGCACCTGTGTTTACCAGCACACGTGGCAATGCAAAGACGTGTTGTCACGCTGGGATGAGCCCTGTCACGATAGCAGGGGCATCGCAGTTAGCAGTCACGGGGCTCCTGGCCCCAACAGCTCATGTCCGTCTCATCACACCTGTACAAGGACCCTTGCCCCACCTCAGAAATGAGGGGACTGGGCCAGAGTATGTGAGTCACTTGCCCAAAACCACCAAGATACTTAGATTTGCCCAACTCTGAAGCCCATGTTCCTAACCATTATTTTGTAGGATCTTTTTCAGCCAATCAGGAAATCAGTTCTGCGATACATTACGTGAAATAATGGGTCAGTTATACTAAATGCCTGTTGAATTCAGGATAACACTTTATTTTAACGTGTGAGATTTTTGTTTTGTTCTGTCTTATTTGAGTCACTTTTGATTGTACCTCTTTACCCTTTAATGTAGCATAAACGCAACGTATGTGGCCAGGCAGGGATGGGACACAGTGAAAGCACTGCAGATCACCGAGGGCCTTGGTTGTTTAGACCTTCCATGACTCAGGATTGCAACCATCTGTAATCAAGATTCTAGGGGCTGGGAGGCTGTGCCTGTGTATCTTGTGAGAAGAAGGGTTTGTTATGAAAGGACCTTCTCAGCCTGTTTGACTCTGTTGTCTTGCCTTGCTGGGTTGGAGAACCCACCTGAGTTTAAGTTCTTCTTCCTCCTCTTCTTCACTCTGGGCTGTGAGTGAATTATAAACACTCTCACCTGCATTCAGAGCCTGTTGGCCATTTTGGATTCCAAGTTAAATACTCTTATTAATGCCATTTTTACTTTAAAAAATAGGAGCAGGGGAAAATAACTTATGCTTTCATTAGCAAGAGAAAACAATAGTAATTTCATCTACATGTTATGATTGGGTCCTAGATTCAATGAACTCGGAATGAGATGGAAAATATAATAAGCATGATTCTGAAAATTGAATAATCAGCATTACACACAGGTCCAATTGTAATGGATGGAAAAACAGAAATAAAATAGAAGGATTGTTTGCTATTAAACTTTTTGGAGACTGTCACCTTAAAAATGAGTTTATCTTTCTGAACGATTGCCAATTGAACTGCAGAATAAGGAACATGCCTTCCAAATTCAACATATCAAATTTAAAGTCCAATTTTGCCAAAAAAAAACCCACCAAGACAAATCCAGACACTTTTAAATTTATAGTATTAATCTTCTGTCTTTCCTCCAATAACAAGTAAATTGAATCTGCAAAATTATGTTCAGTGTATGATTTTCAACTGTGTAATTATTGTTTAAAGATACATGTCTTCAATTTCTTCTGTTTCCTTTTGAAACTCAAATCCATTTCAAATCTTTTGTTAATAAGCAATTTAGTTCTCAGTGAATGCTTTCTTAGTGTTGGTAATTAAGTGTTATATTTACACAAAGGAAATAATGAAATACAATCTCATCCAGAAAGAACATTCTAAAACATTCCACTTGGTGCAAAACATGACCTTGCAGTGTCAGAATTTCTTTGGGTAGAGCCAACACAAACTCCTTGAGATATTTTACAAAGATCAGAAGAGAACAACTGGATCCTCTGAATGATCTGTCCTTTCATAGCTGAAGCAACTCCTTAGCAATGTAAATGTGAACGTACAACGCTCCAAGTTCGTTACATGATATTTGACATGAGCTCTTATCAATACCACACAAGTTTTCTTCCTAGGCAGTAAAATGCCTCTAGGGTTAGAGTTTCTGCACACTTGCTATAATTATAGAAGTGATTTCTTTCTAAGGTACAAAATGGACTCTAGGTAATTGATCAGTATGCACGCATGGAGCACCTTCTGACCGTGCAACAGGCAATCCGTCAAGAACTGCAAGAAATATAAATCTGGCTAAGATGGAGCCCACCCTCATGAGTCTAGCCAAGGGAACAAGATGAGTGGAATTTTAATAAGCAAAGGAAAGAAGGTAAGAAATCTCACTGGTGTGCACTGGGGTGGCAGAGGGTATAAAGGCTTGGACAAAGGAAATAGAAGGCGTGTTTAGGAAAGGGAAAGTATTGCATCTCATTTCATTAGAAAAATAATAGGCAGAGAAGCTGTTGGTCCTAGACTCCCCCTTGAGAGATGAGAGCAGCAGGGCAAAGGACTGTCATCTGACATGATTTATACCGTGTGCATCATTTTCTCCAATTACCAGTTTGTTTAGTGCTGTTCATCACCTTTCTTTCTGAGCTATTCCCTGGCCTACTTGCAGGGCAAGGATGGGAATTTACACCACCCATCTACGGAGAGGTATGCTGTAGAGCTCAGCTGATTCCATGGTCTAATGAAAGAAGCCCATTGAAAGAAAAGGCAATTTCCATGAAGCATCTCTCCCTGACTCATTCAAGGGTCTATACATTATGCTGCAACCTGACTCAGTGAGTCTTTGAGCTGGGAACATTCATTTCATAGCATTCCATGATGTTCCTGCCAAGGCACCGGCCCATACATTCCCCAGTTCCTGCTTTTGCGAAATTGAAATCATTCCTTTTGCAGAAACAAACCATCTTTCTCCATGAGGCTCCATCCGGTCAGTCAGAACTTCTTTCTGGGGAGTTATTTGATGGTAAATTATATTAAGAAATTAAACAGAAACCCCATTAGTAATGTTGACAATATTCTCCACACACATGAAATATTTAAAGAAAATCAGGAGCTAGGGAACTGAATTTGCACACAAAGAACCTGTGTAAGATGGATGTTCACTGAATGCAAATGCAAGTTTTCCTTTCCAAAGACCTTTGCAAATACCCAAGAGCTGATCTTTGTTTTGCTTTTAGTGACAGGGAAATATCCATTTAATTTCCTGCCTCAGTTGATCCTACTCATAATATCTCTGTGATATCCAAAGGTATTTATAAGTCCAGGGACATTCTGAATATGGAATATAGAGGATGAAACCAGCCCAAATGGTTGGTACTATCTACTAAGGAGTCACATACATGAACCAACAGAAGAACTCTTATTCTTCAATGTGTGGGTGGACATGGTCAAATCTGAAAGGCAGTTTCTCCTAAGGATATTATAGGTAGCTGAATGAATTTGTAAAAATGGGGACAGTCCGTGCCCCTGCTCAAGGCTCATTTGACCTCTATCTTGAAGTCTGTTGGGGCATTCCATACATGTAAATAGTGCCTCTCTATCTTGGCCGTTCATTATTATGAACTTTTAAAATGATCAGAGCAGACCAATTAAATCAACATTTGGTTACAGGAGAGCCCAGGCATCTGTACATTTTTAAAGCGCCTACAGTCAGAGTCCAGTCAGGATGTAGAAACAGAAGTGGACAACTTAATTAAAATAATTTTAGCCAGTTATTAAGGGCTGAAGGAAGCAGCAACTATCAAGCAAGGTTAGGGAGAAGGATAGGAAAGAAGTTAGGGCTGTTGACAATTAGAAGCCCGGAGAGAAGCCCTTCAGAGCCGAAGCACTGGCCTCTGGGGGTGCGCCTCCAGCTGTGGAGAGCAGTGAACGCAGAGGAGGAATTCTGCAGAGCTGGAAGGGGGCCAGGCTTCTGAAGAGGAGGGCTGGCTGGCTACTTCTTGGACCTCAGATCCAACTGCATCTGGAAGCATGGCAAAACTGCAAACCAGAGCCACTGCTGCAGGAATCACAGGATGGAAAGCCATTGCCAGGGTAAGTGGAGGAGCAGAAACAAAATAGGATCCCATATTCACAGTCCATCCTTTCAAGCTCTCTAGCTTGCCCTGTGGGCAGAGAAGGTAAAGGAGAAATGCGGTTTGTAGGACCCCATACCTAGCATTTCAAAGTGGAACATAGGTTAGGTTTAAACTAAGAACTTGGACTTTAATGAACAGCACTGGTCACCAGGTGACCCTATTGGAATGGCAGCCTGAGGACCATTGGCTGTGGAGAGCCCTGGAAGATCTAGACTCTGCTCAAGCATTCCCGCTTTCCTTTGTTTTGCTCCAGACCCAAATTTGCTTAACCTTCCCTCCGCCAGTCTGCTCCCTTGGTTCCTGCATTTGATTTTTGACTTTTAAGTTTCAACACTAATGGCTTAGATTTGGCTCATGCCTTCCCTACCTTTGAAGAACTCCAGTCCTCATTAGCCCTACAGAACCCTACGCTAGGAAATCAGAGCAGAAGGTTGAGCTTTGACTTCCAGAGTTTGTTTGAAGGCATGATCTTAGATGCCATGCTTTTCCCTGGGATTAGCTAGCTCTGGTGGTCAACAGCCACTTGTACTGATGATATGTCCCAACAGTGGTCTTCACTCATCGGCTTTGGTGAACACCCAAATAAGAAAATTCTATAATCCAGTGAGGTAAGACTGAATCAAAAATGTCAGCTTTCCTGCCCCTTTTGTTTTCTCTGGAGATCCTGATTGGGTTATTTTATTAGCTTCAGAGTTCATCACTGATGACCCACCCAATCACTTAGATGAGAAGAGAAATAAATATAGTCTTTTTTGTCCTGAGGATTTCCCGCATCTTATGAGACACTGTACCTCCTTATTCAATTTATTAGCCTTCAGTCATTCATTTGATAAATATGCAGATTAATCTCCTACTAGGAAGCAGGTAGGCTTCTAGACACTAAAGGGACAGAGTGGACTCAGGAAAGTAGTTGCCCTCATGAATGTCACTTTTTACTTGGGGAGAGATAATAATGAGCAAATACTTATACTAAGCCAGGTTCTGCATTAGTTATCCATTAATCTATAACAATAACTTCAAAACTCAACACCTTAAAATAACAAAGACTTGTGGTCTCCCAGTTCCTGAGAGTTGGAAGTCTGGGAGTAGTGGAGTTCGGGTGGTTCTGGGTTAGAGCCTCTCACAAGGCTGTAGTCAACCGTCAGGTAGCACTGAAGCCTCATCTGAAGGTCTGTCCAGGCCTGGAGGATCTGGTTCCAACTCATGTGACATTATCACGAAGCTTTGACCCTCACCTATGGTTCTCCAAAGAGAGCTTGTTCACAGCTTGGCTGCTGACTTTCCCTGGGATGAATGATCTAAGAGAGAGTGGTGGACATGGAGGCCACAGTGTGGCTCATAACCTGATTTTGGAAGTGGCTTCTCATTGCTTCTTTTGATTCTGTTGCTTGCAACGGTGACACACTGTGGGAGTGATGCAGGGGTTTTGAGATAAGGCTGGATTCTCTGCTCCCGCTGGCGAACGCTGTCTGGGCTCACTGCAGATTTCTGCAGCCAAAGTATCCCATTTCTAGTGTTTGCAGCTATTCCCTGTTAAAACTGGGAATTTGGGCTGGCTGCAGGTTTGTTAGTGTTAGCAGCTACCCAGCAGGGTCCCCCAACCCTCCGCTACTGCTGAGCAGTGTGTTGCAGCTGTTGGTGTGGAAGTATACCCTGGGAATTTGGCACCAATCTTCTGGGTTCTTGTCTCATGAATTTGAAATATAAAATCCAGGGACAACCAGGGAAAGGGAGAGTAAAAGGAGAAGGATTTATTTAAGGAAGGAGAGCAGAGTCTCCACAAAGCGGAGGGGTACCTGGAAGCAGGATACTGTATGTTAGGCCAGGGTTATATTGATTTGGGGCACGAGCTTTGATTAGGATTCATGTGAAGCAGGCCTTGAGAAAAGCACCAGCATCGTTGGTTAAACTCTATGTGAAGCATGTAGCAACTCTTTCCTAGCTCCCATCTGTGTCCCCCCTACTTCTTAGTTTTCCAGCCTCGGAGACAAAGGAGTTGCTCCCACAGGTGAGCCTCATGGTCTTTTGCATTTGAAGGCCCTGAGCATGCCCGTTAATGGCTCTCTGTGTCTGGTTAGCTTCTAGGTGTGGTTGAATGGGGCCCATGGTCCTGCTAACCATTGTACTATCTCTCCTAGTCTGCCTCAGTGGGAGACTCTACGGAGCATGAATCCCAAGCTGTGAGGATGCTGGGGCTCTCCTTCCTCCGGAACTCTCAGCACCTGCCGCACTTGCCCAGAGCAGCTGGGCTTCCTCACTGGGGGCGCTCTCCACTCTTATTTCTCCCTCTTCCACTACAGGGTGAGTTCTTGAATAAAACATTGTCTGATGTTTTATTCATCTTTGTATTCCCATTAAAGGGTTAGTAATTGTTAGATGAATGAATGAAGTTTTTCATTTACTTATCTGCAGTCTTTTTAAAGAATTTAGCTTGCATTGCTATTTCACGATACTTAAAAAATAAGCTTCAATTGTCTTTATTGGCTTTATATATTCACTTTAAGCGTATAAATCTACTTTTCTGCCCTGTCAATTGCTCCCACACTGTTGGTTTATGAAGCACCATATGGAAGAAAAACATGTGGCAACTTATTGAATGGGAACATTTTGTGAGAAAAAATATTTTTGTTCCCATGCAACAATGTTTCCATTAAGTTGCTTCTAAATATGTAAAAAGAAAAAAACTCAGAGTGGCAATAGAATACCCTAAGGAATCTAGAAATCATGCAAAACAGCAGAATTATTTTGATAATGAAAAACAGATATGAATGATATTTCTTCATACCCTCCTTGGTTTTTTTAAAAAATTACTTTCTAAATATATATCACATGTTCTGATTCACCCACAGTCAGTTATGTGCTAAAGGCAGCCATTTATACAAAGGACAGCTAGTCAGTCACAGAAATATGTCTCCCAAGCATTTGGGAACTATTCCATCAGTCAAAGTAACAGCATCTCTCTCTCTCATCTGACTCCAGAGGGCTAACCTAACATCCAGTTTATTATTGCTCCTAAATTTTATCCCTGAGAACTCAACCTATCAACACAGTAGCAACTGTATGCATGAAAATCATGGGGTATTTTGTTATGTAGATTCTGGTTCCCAAGGTCTATTTGTCTGCCTACATCCCTGGGTTGTTTGAGATATCTTTCTATCTTTCTTTTTCTTTGAAGGGGGAGTCAGTCTAATGAGGATCCTTCATAATAATCAAGAAACGAACTTATTCTATTAATTTTCAAAGTAATTCAATCCTTTTTTCTTCCATAAGACAATACTGATTTCAGGTCTCTGATCCTAAAATCTGATCAGTTTGAAAACCAATGTGTTCAGCTATGTTTTCAGTTGAATAATTGCCAATGCTAAGAGATCTACTGAGTAGATTCCAAAATCAAACTAGATCCTTATCTTTTACATCTAAAACAAATGCTCTGTGATTCAAGTTGGAAGCAAAGAGAAATAGTCATTAAGAATAGAATTAGGGGGTGCTGGAGCAGTGGCTCTGCAGTTACGGTGCTTGCCTGGCATGTGCAAGTATATCGGTTCAAACCCCAGCATCCACGTACACAACTAAGTGTCAGAATAATGAAAGCCATGTGGAAAACTCAATTAAAAATTTGATTCTCTCTGTCTCTCTCTCTCACACTGTTCTTCTCTCTTTAAGGAAAAAAAAAGAATATAATTAGGGGCTGGAGCAGTGGCTCAGTAGTTATGGCACTTGCCTTGCACACGCGAGTACTCAAGTTCAAGCCCCAGGACCACATACACAATGAAGTGTTGGAGAAGCAAAAATCACATGAAAAACTAAATAAAAATTGATTTTCTGTTTCTCTCTCTCTCACTGTCCCTCTCTCTAAAAAAAAAAAAAAGAATACAATTAAAAAGCTACATTGATCATCCCATATAAAATTCTAGGTAGATACCTTCCTCCTGCACTCCAAGTACATAGAAGAAACAGGAATTTTACCCAAGATTTATTTCAACTTTTATCAAGAAAAAATTTTAAGTCACATAGATATAGTTCTCAAATCACTGCGTAGTCTGTGCAGAATTAGTCACTGAGTCTTTGGTCCTTGCATAGTCAAATCGTCTTATCAAGATATGCAAATATAGCATCATAATGACTGGAGATTGTTGGCTTTCATTAATTTAAATATAAATATTTAGCAAAGTATAAAAGTGCATCAGAATGAATGGGAGCTCCCCTGGCTTATAATCTGCAAAGCCTTTTACCTCTAGGCCTCACCCTCTAATTCCAACCCACATCCTACTACTCCCAGAGTTCACCTCTATCTAAGTGGGAAGGTGGCACTTCTGCCCACAGAGCACCAGTGCCCAGCTAGCTGCCACGGTGAGTTGTTCCACCCCCACTCGACTTGTCTCACAACTCTCAAAGAACCTGTCTTTCAGAGATACCAACTCACAGGGTGAATCAGGATGTCTAAAAATGTCTCTTTGGGTTTGGAGTAATCACAAGTTTGCCACCTCACTTCAGTGGGGGCCACAGTGCTACCTCAAAGTGTTGAGAATCCTCTGACTTCTGAATATCTGCAAAGGAAAAGACAATAGAAACCATACTCATGCCCCTCCTATTTTTTTCCTCATCAAAGACAAAATCTTTATACCTGTTGTCTTCCACCCACTTTGGGTGACTTTTAACTGGTTTCATATTTTCTTTCAGTGATGTGAACTCAGACACGGACTGGAACAGTACTCTCCTGGCACACAGGAGGTACTTCATAACTTGATGAACTAGGTAGATGGATGAAGGATAGAGCCCTGAAACAATTTCAACACAGCCACTTCAAAGGACAGAAGAGGCCAATACAATAGCCAGTAGCACATCCGTGGAGTAGTTAACATTTTACCATGTTTTCATGTGTGTCAGCTCAGACCATCTTCATTGCGACTCCCTGAGGTTACAAGGACATGAACTCATTTCACTGATGAAGACTGTGAGCCTCTTAAAAATACAACCAGTCTTGCTGGAGGGACTGTGGGAAAAGAGGAACACTGTTACATTGCTGGTGGGACTGCAAACTGGTACAGCCACTCTGGAAAGCAGTGTGGCGACTCCTCAAAAAATTAGGGCTGGAACCGCCTTTTTACCCAGCTGTCCCACTCCGGGTATCTTCCCAAGAGAGCTAGAATCGGCTTACTATAGAGATAGAGCTTCATCAATGTTTATAGCAGCTCGATTTACTATAGCTAAATTATGGAACCAACCCAGATGCCCCTCACTTGATGAATGGATCCAAAAACTGTGGTACATATATACAATGGAATGCTACTCGGCTATTAGAGAAAATGATATTATGGCATTTGCTGCCAAATGGATGGAGATGGAAAAAATTTTGCTAAGTGAAGTATCCCAAACTCAGAGAGTCAAGGGCCAAATGTTTTCTCTCATTTGTGGAAGCTAGAATATAAGCGGAAACAGATTGTTATATGGCTAACCTAACAATTACCTGAACATGTATGAATTCTTACATGATCATAGGGAACTGTCTTTAGGTTCCTGGG